>JAJPUD010001992.1:125891-145534 GCA_023553655.1 Myrmecobius fasciatus
ATATGACTATAAATAGTTTTAATTTCATCCTCTGAAAATTGTGTGTTCATATCCTTTGACCATTTATTGATTGGAGAATGGCTTGAATTTTTATAAATATGAGACAATTCTCTATATATTTTAGAGATGAGACCTTTATCAGAACCCTTAAATGTAAAGATGATTTCCCAATTTATTGCTTCCCTCCTAATCTTGTCTGCATTGATTTTGTTTGTACAAAAACTTTTTAACTTAATATAGTCAAAGTTATCTATCTGGTTTTCAATTAAGAGTTCCAGTTCTTCTTTGGACATAAATTTATTCCATCTCCACAGGTCTGAGAGGTAAACTATATTACATTCCTCTAATTTACTTATAGTATCACTCTTTATATCCAGATCATGAACCCATTTAGATCTTATCTTGGTATGTGGTGTTAGATGTGGGTCAAGCCCTAATTTCTTCCACACTAGTTTCCAGTTTTCCCAGCAGTTTTTGTCAAATAGTGAATACTTATCCCAAAAGCTGGGGTCTTTGGGTTTATCAAAAACCAAATTGCTATAGTTATTGCCTAGTTTGTCTTGTGATTCTATCCTATTCCACTGATCGACTACTCTATTTCTTAGCCAGTACCAAATGGTTTTGATGACCGCTGCTTTATAATATAGTTTTAGATCTGGTACAGCAAGTCCACCATCGTCAGCCTTTTTTTTCATTAATCCCCTTGAAATTCTTGACCTTTTGTTTTTCCAAATGAACTTTGCTACTATTTTTTCTAGATCTGTAAGATAATTTCTTGGGAGTTTGATTGGTATGGCACTAAATAAGTAAATTAGTTTGGGTAGTATTGTCATTTTTATTATATTCGCTCGTCCTACCCATGAGTTTGACCTAATTATTAAAGGAAATCAGGAATTCCAAGAGGGGAAGAGAGGAGGAAGAGAATTTCAAGCAAGGAAGGCAGAAAAATCTAGAGATCAAAGAGGGAACATTGTGCATTTAGCCAAATAGGTCAGTATGTCTAGTGGTAAAATGTATAGATGGAAACCATGTATAAAAAGACTAGAAAGATAGGAAGGGAGCTGATTGCACACAATTTTAAATGCCAAAAGAGGAATTTATGATTGATTGTCCATTGTAGATGACATAGCTGGATTTCTGCTTTGGGAAAATTATTTTGCTTTTGTCTAAAAGTATGGAGAGAGGCTTGAAATATGGATATCAAATGGATCAGTCAAGAAATGGTGAGGATCTATTCTAAAGTGAGATCTGTTTGAATAGTGATGATCAGATGGGAGATTTGCAGAGTTACAAACAACAAGGTTTAACAACTGATTAGATATTTTGACTGAGTGAGATTGAAAAGTCTAGAATGATACTGAGGCTAAGAAAATTGCTATGTATAAGGAATTTTTTACAGTAAAAGTTTGGAAAAATAGCTTGAGTGTGGTACAGATTATAAGATGTTTTGAATATGCTGAGGTTGAGATGACTATGGGACATTCTTTTTGAAATTTCTAGTAGATAGTTGACTATTTGGTATCAGGAGAAAGGATATAACTGGATTTTTATGGCTGGGTGTCATCTGCGTAAATAGAGATGGTGATTGAACTCATGACAGCTAATGAGCTCATCAAATGAAAGAACGTTTTGTCCAGAAACCCTGAAGGTCTTCTCCTCTCTGATTTTTTTTTTTTTTGACTAGGTAAATGAGGTCATTATTTGCCCCATTTCTTACCTAGCTTTAATTGCTGATTGGGCATTGCCTCAAACAATCTGAGGCCTGAAACAGATCTTACCTTAAAAAAGCCAAGATCTTCCACTGTATTTGGGGCCATCTTCAGTCATCCTCATCTATATCTTGCTGTGGACCCAAATGGATCTGGAAGAGAGAGTGAGGTTATTGACTTTTGTCTAACTTCAATCTAATGCACTTGCAAGTCATGATAACATCATCCTGATGTCATTTGTCCTTTTGGAGAATGAAGGACAAATAACAACAAACAACAAACTCATGGCTGCTGATGAGCTCATCAAACAAGAACCCAAGACAGAGTCTTCTCATTTACTCATAGTTAATGGGTGGGACATGGATGATGAAGGAGGGAAGAATAATGAGGTGGTATGAGATAGATAGAAGGGCAACAAGGAGAAAATAGCATCATGAAAACCTAGATAGGAGAGAGAGAGAGAGAGAGAGAGAGAGAGAGACAGAGAGAGACAGAGAGACAGAGACAGAGACAGAGACAGAGACAGAGACAGACAGACAGACAGAGAGTAGCTGGGAGGAGAGGATGCACATCAGTGCCAAATGCTACATAGAAGTTAAGAAAGACGAAGATTGATAGAAGTCATTAAATATGGCAGTGAGTTTGCCAATAACTTTAGAGAGAGCAATTTAATTTGAGTGATGAAGTTAAAAGTCAGATTAAAGAGTATATAGAAGAGATGAAATGGAAGCATTGAATAATTTTTAAAAAAAATTTGACTGAGAAAGGGAGGGAGAAAAGATGTAAGACTCTGGGTAGTGGAGATGTAGGATCTAATGAGTAATTTTAAAAGAGAAAATATGCTTCTTAAGAGGAGATGCTATTTTGCTTTTGTATTTGTATCACTATTATATAACTGCCACATTGAAAATATTTAATTAGTACTTTTTAATGGATTGTGTAAAGCAAATGGTATAGTCAATATTGCTTTTTCTTGACATTTATTAAACTAACTGAATAGATGATTTTAATTAGGGATTCTTAGAAATGTGGCAGCATGGATAGAGAGCTAGTCTCAAAGACAAGAGGATCTGGGTTCAAGTCCCTTATATAAGACAAATAATTCGACTCTCACTGATAGTTAACTTTCTGTGATAAGACATTTCAGAGAAAATGCAAGAAATAAATTGCTGATGACATTTTGAGGGAAAAAAAAACCTTATTTTTCTGATAAATGATGCTTAGAGATCATCCAGTCCTGAAACTATCTGAACCATGAAACCCTTCCACAATGTTTCTCAGAAGTGATTGATCACTTAGTCTACTTGATGACTTCCAGTAACAGGTGACTTCTGCCTTAGTAAAGTGCTTCCTCATCTCACATCTCCCAACACAAATGAAAGCACAGGTAGAAATTTCTATGGCCATAAGACACACAAAGCAGGGAGATATAATATAGAGAAAGATTGGAAAGAAATGTAATATAAATTTGTAGATTTTGAGCTAAAAAGGATTACATACATTATCAAGTTAGATCTTTTGATTTTGCAGTAGAGGAATTTTGTACAAAGCCACACAACTAGTAAATGTTATGAGGAGACTTGAATTTAGCTCTTCCAATATCTTTTCCAAACATTACTTTCTTCCACACACTCTGCAGCCAACCTATACTGGCCTACTTACCTATTGAAATACATATCTTGCTTATAGCATTTTGATGGAAAAACCTTATTTTTCTAACAAATGATGCTTAGAGATTGTCCAATCCTGAAACTATGTGAACCATAAAACCCTTCCACAATATTTCTCAGAAGCGCTTGATCATTTTGTCTATTTGATGACTTCCAGTAGCAAGTGACTTCTCTATAGTAGATAGAAAGCTAACCCAACTTTGACACATATTGGTTCTGTGACCCCCTGGGCAAACAGGCCATTTAACCTTTTCAGTGGTAATCTTTATTACTAGAGGAAGTTTCTCTCTGCAGGCTCCTTACAGCAGTGAAATCATAGGTGTAATCCATCTTCTTTTCTAGCATCTTATCTTCAAGATATTTTGCAATTACTTTTGTATTTATATTGTTCCAGAAAATTTCAATGAAATTTCATATATTCAGCAGTGGTACATAGACTGTTACTTTGACCTTCTCTTCTTTTTAGGTTTCTATCTAATCTATTTTCCTGAACTTGCAGAAATATCAGCAGTCAATTTTCCATTAATTAATATCTTTATCTGAATTGACATTCATTCACCATCATTTATGAGCCTGTCAGTAAAATTCTCTAGGAAGACTTTTAAAATGCCCAAAAAACCCAAGCAAACCAAATAAACCCCAATGATAGAAAATGTTTTTCTTTAAAATTTTGGGGTGCTTAAAACAAATCATGAATTCAATTTGTAGCAGAGGGGAACCTCTCAGCTCAATTTCAGTGGCAGCTGAATAGCATTGGAGCTCAAGGTATTTATATGCCAGTATTTCACCTGTAATGTATAGCGTGAGGTCAGCATCCATTCACTGTTTTACAGCAGGGATTTTGACAAAGCCTTTCATTTGTTTTCCCTGAAGACAGAGCCATCTTTTAGAGATGATGGTCCAATAACTTTGGACATTCTCATGAGATACTATACATTGAGAAATATTATTGCAGTGCCATTGTATTTTTTATCGAAAAAGTGACTTGGAACCTTCAACAGCACCCGTGTATATTGTGACAATACTTCCTTTTGCTTTGGCAGTTTCCCTTAAATTAGGCACTTTAGGTAGGTCCGTCATTTGTAGTTCTGATGAGAACCATCCTCATTCCTCCATTTTTTCAGGCTATTTAAATTGGTTGGTTTGTTATGTCTGTTGAGTATGTTTGGGTTATTTAATATTGTGTTGATTAAATCTACTTGACACAGGAAACCTTTCCTAGGTTTTCCAGATCCCAGGACCACATGTCAGGCTCCTGTGCCCAGAGTAATATCTCTAAGGTACAGGAGCTTTTGATATGAAGATGTTGCAGCTTTTGAGTTATTATTTGAGTTATAAGAAGCATCACAGAGTGACTTGGGAGTATTGGAGGCCTTTGAAATTAATATCTAAGCCTGGATTTGAATTTAGGTCTTCTTGACTTGAAGTCAAATGCTCTAGCCACTATTATCACACTGATGATAAAGGAAGAAAAATGAATCAGGCAGACTTTCTCCTGAAGGCCACAGTTTCTTAAACTTTTTCCACTCACAACCCCTTTTTTCCTGAGAAATTTTTGCATAACCTCAGCTATATAAGCCATGGCTTATATAAGGTGCATAAATTAGATATACAAATCACACATTTATTGATAATAAATTAGAGTTTTTTGATCTCCTACATTCAGTTATATTATCCCATTTGGAGTCATAACCCATATTTAAGATACTGAGCTTTAGGCTATGGTCCTTGTGCTCATATTATTGAATGCTACTATATAAATAATAAAAACTCGCTGTGTTTATCATTTGTTGAGTAAAGGAAATAAAAAAAGTATCTCAAGCACCTATTATATGCTTGGCATTTTCAAAAGTCTTGGGGACACAAATATAAAGGAGAAAGAATGTTACTGCCCTCAAAGTGCATAGATTCTAATATGGGAAACAATCCACAGGGGAAGAGAAAATTTTATTGGTCACAGGTAAAAGGGTAGAGCCACGGGGTTTGTTATTGACCCACCATTTCCAGACGGAGGAGAGGTAGAAAGTAGTGATGGGAGGAAGGGTTAGTATGTAATATCTATCATTTATATCTTTATAGCAGAAAGATGCTCAGAATGAAGAATGGTTGACAATACATTTAACAGATATACTAGTCTCTCACCATGAACATGACATTGGGGTCACCAGCAGCTTCTGAGAGATAGCAACAGGGTCCAGAAAGATGGCTAGGATGAAGTATGATCATGGGTCTGGGATCTGTTAGATACAAAAAAAGCATTTGCTTTATTTCATGTCATTATTATTTATTGTCCTTAACAAATTTAGTATTTATAATTTAATAATGCTAATATTGTTTACTGGAGAGACTGTGCTTTGATTTTTTCTGAGTTGGAGTTTAACCATTCATTATCGAAGAAATATTTATTATTTGCTTATGGCATGGAGATTACTATCTGAGTGCTGAGGAAGTTTCAGATTTTAAATATGATTTCAGTAACTTGTCTGAAAGCCAGATATATTTCACTCCTCCCTCAGAATTCTTCAATATCCTGAAGGGAATTGGTAGGTCTCATGTCTCTCTGACATTGGTTCCTTCCCCCACCAACAAAGTTCCCTCAATTTTAGGTGTCTCTTTGCATCCCAGTTCCATTTTTTCCCACTTAACAATTAGGTTAGAATTTGCAAAGGGATATATACATAAAATCCATAGCTAGAAAAATACATAAACTTCCCCTGAATTCTTTATACTATGTCAGTCTCTGAAGAGAAGGAGAGAACTAAAATTGTAGTTTAATTCAGTTACTATATAGCACAGATTTACCAAGTTCCAAATTCAAAGCTTCTTGAAAAGCTTCTGGTTTCTTTAGGCTTTCTTTGAGGAGCAATATCTGTCCTGGACTCCTGCTTCCAAGATTGCCTTGGTCCTAGACTAGATTTCTTTGCCTATACCTGAAAAGGATAGATAAAACAGACAAGACCAAAACCCCAAGCCTATTTCTTGGAACCACAGGACTTAAAATGAGGGAGAAGATGATCTTCCTCTTACCCAACTCATTTCATGGTTCCTAGGATATGGTTGAACAGAACCATGAGCCCTTTTAGACATCTCTGGAAAGAGAAAGAGACTGTCCAAATATGGAAGTTTTGTTTTATTTTATTTTTATTTTGGCAATTTTAAATACTTAGCTCTCTTTAGCTATGCCGTCAATGGGAAAAGCCTATTTCTACCCATGTAGAAATAGGAGAATGCAGAATGTCCTTTTCTAGAAGTAGAGTTCTAGACTCTGTGATATAGATATCTCTGTGTTGGCTAATCTGAACATTTCTGAAAATCCTGTTACATAAGACATATTTCCTACTCTCAGAATCTCATCTTTAGTAGAACTAGCCATACTTCTGGGATGGCTGGTTTTATGTTTGTGAGTAGTGCTTCTGAAAAAGAAATAACAGCTCTTCCCTAACCTGGTAAAAGACCTGTGTAAACTTTCCTAAACTTAATTAGGTTAGTACATGGAAAATAAAGTACTACAGATACCTATAGTTTGAAATTTCTATGATAATTCTTCAAGATTCTGTGATTTTGTCAAATGATTAGGCTACTAAATGTCTCCAGTATATTACATGCCAGTATCTATACCTATGCTTTTGTAAAAGGATGTGTGTGTATATGTATGTGTGAGAATTCTTTTCCTACCTCAATTAATTAGAATCCCTATTCTTTCAACAAGTCTCTCTTCTCTTAGTCTGTAGTTGCAGAGATGACTTTAGATTCTACTTCTTAGAAGAGGTCTTTTCTAACTCCTTGCTTCCAAATTAGTACTATTTACTTCTGAAAATTACTTTATTAAGTATATATATATGTATTGTTTCCTCCTCTCTTCTCTTCTCTCCTCTTCTCTTTCTTCTTCTTTATCTTCTTCATCTTCTTTCTTCTTCTTTTCTTCGTCTTCTTCTTCTTCTTCTTCTTCTTCCTTCTCCTCCAACAATATTTCTCTTGTACATATATTAAAATCCTACGAGACACTTTGGAATATGTAACTATTAGATGATTGTTCCCATCACCTTTTGAATGTTAATAGCAGGAAAAGCATTTAACAGGGAGACCTGATCTCCAACAGAGTTTGTCAACATCTAGAATCCACCTATTTTGCTGTTTCTATCATGGGTACCCCCATGTTTTGAGCCATCTATATTAACAGCCTTGAAGATATCCTTAGATCATCACTCTCCTTTTCCACCCTCTCATTCCCTTACATCCAATGAATTTCAGTGTCTCATTGAATTCCACCTCTATAACATTGCTTGCCTCTGTCTTTATCTATATCTTATTTGCCTATTAATTGTTTGTATGTTGACTTCCCCATCTACTTTGAGCTCCTTGGAGGCAGGGAATTTTAGCACATGCTTAATAAAATTAATCTTAATTCACTAACTAACTGTCACCTTCCGTCCACTTATACAGTCTAGTATAAGATGTCAACACTTTTTGCCTAGATTATGGCCAAGTCTTTATTGATTTCTTTGCCTCAAATCTTTCCTTTCCCCAATCCATCCTCCATCCAAGTACAAATGTTGTTTTCTTAAAGCTTAGGTTTGGCCTTATTCTTCTACTCTAAAAGCTTTAATGACTCCCTATTACCTCTAAACTAAACCACCACCTTCTCTGTTTAATATTTCAAATTTATTGTCTGGGGGCAGAGCCAAGATGGCAGAGTGAAAGCTGGAACTTGCCCAACCTCTCCCCCAAATTGCTCCAAATTCCTTTAAATATTGAATCTAAATAAATTTTAGAGTATCAGAATATCCCAAAGGACAGAGTAGAACATTTTCCAACTGAAGGCAATTTAGAAGCTCAGCAGAAAAGGTCTGTCACACCAGGGTGAGAGTCCAACATACAATCCTGGTACAGGGCATGCTGGCGCAATCCTGGACTCAGCCTTATCTCCGGCTCTGGTCCAAACACTGAATCAGCAGCAGTATTGGTGGCTTCTAGATCTCTCAGTCTAGAGACACTGGACTTAGTCCAGAGGAGCTGGAAGGTCAACAGAAAAGGTCTATAGAGCTAAAGTGGGAGCTCAGTGGGCAAACCCAGAGCAGATCCAGCCCTAGCTCCAGTTCTGTCCAGAACCCATGTAAGTGATGGGGGACTTCTGAATCAGCAACAGTGCTGAAGGACCTCTCAGCCTGGGAAAACCAGGGGGGAATTGTAAGGTCAGTGGAGAGAGTCTGTGCACAGTCCCAGTGCAGCCCCGGTCAGCAGAATCCCAGTCTGGACCAGCACACTAGATCTTACTGCCACAGTGGGGCAGGGACACACCTAGCAGCTGCAGGGCAGAAGAGAGTGCTTGTGGTAATATTTATAGAAATATTTCTGAAAACAGCTGCACAAAAGTCCTGAAGCCTGAAACAATGCACCCTCCACCTTGGAAACACAACCCTACTTTAACAAAGAGTTAAAAGCCAAGTAATAGACTAGGAAAATGAGCAGAAAACAAAAAAAAAGTTTCTGATCTTTGAAAGTTTTTTGTGACAAGGAAGTTAACAAAGTCAAATCCCTGAAGCCTTCAAGAAAAAAATAAGCTCAAGCCATGGAAGAGCTCAAAGGGGAGTTGGAAAATCAAGTAAGAGAGATAGAGGGAAAATTAGGAAAATAATTGAGAGAGGTGCAAAAGGAAATACAAAAAGCTAATGAGGAAAAGAATGTTTTACAAAGCAAAATTAGCCATTTTGCAAAGAAAGTACAAAAGCTTATTGAGGAAAATTCCTTAAAAATAGAATTGAGCAGGTGGAAAGTAATGACTTTATAAGAAATCAAGACACAATAAAGCAAAAACAAAGAAATGAAAAAAATAGAAAAAATGTTGAAATATCTCATTGGAAAAACAACTGAACTGGAAAATGGATTCAGGAGAGAGAAATTAAAAAAAATATTGGTCTACCTAAAAGTCATGATCAAAAAAAAAAGAGCCTGGGCATCATCTTTCAAGAAATTATCAAGGAAAAAACTCTCCTGATATTATAGAATCAGAGGGTAAAATAGAAAGTGAAAGAATTCACTGATCACCTCCTGACAGAGATGCCAAAATGAAAACTCCCAGGAATATTATAGCCAAATTCCAGAACTCCAAGGTCAAGAAGAAACTATTACAAACATCTAGAAAGAAACAATTCAAGTATGGTGAAGCCATGGTCATGATAACACAAGATTTAGAAGCTTCTATATTAAAGGACTGGGGGGGTTGGAATATGATATTTTGGAGAGCAATGGAGCTAGGATTGCAACCAAGAATCATTTATCCAGCAAAACTGAGTATAATCCTTTCAGAGGAAAAGTTAGTCAATCAATGAAACAGAACATTTTTAAGCATTTGTGATGAAAAGACCAGAGCTGAATGAAAAATTTGATTTTCAAATATAAGATTCTAGAGAAGCATAAGGAGATAATCAGAAAAGTGATTTCTTAAGGTGCTTAATAAGGTTTATCTGTTTACATTCCTATATGGAAGGATAATACTTGTAACTCATTAGAACGTTCTCATTATGATGGCAATTAGAAGCAGTATATATAGACTGAGGGCACAGATGTGAGTTGAATAGGAAGGGATAATATCTTTTTTTAAATGATGAAATTAAGGGGTAAGAGAGGAATGTAATGGGAGAAAAGGAAAGGGAGAAGTGGAATCATGCAAATCATCTGCCATAAAAAAGAAGCAAGAGAAAGCTTTTAGAGTAGAGAGGAAGAGGGGAAGGAGAGGGTAAGTGAGTGAAACTTATTCTCATCAGAATTGGCTCAAAGAGGAAATAACATACTCAATAGGAAATTTACCATCTGGCTCCAGCCTACCTTTCCAAGTTTACTGCAAATTTCTCCTTTTCCTGTCCTATACATTCCAGTCAAATTGGCCAAAATGCTCTTCATACACATCATTTAATCTCCCATCTCTGTGTATCTGTACAGACAATCCTTCATGCCTGAAAGACATTCATTTCTCATATTTGCCTCAGAATCTCTGGATTCCTTCCAAGTTTAACTTGAGTGCTAATTCCTATATAAAATCTTTCCTAACAAATCTCTCTTCCTTACATCAGGTCATTATGTTCATCAACAAATACTTTCTATTTATTTTGCATACATCTTATAATTATACATATTTATATTTATATTATATATGCTTATTTATATTTAATAGTATATACATAGACAAATATCTATGTATATACTTTTTTCCATGATCCCCTTAATGTCAGGGACTGGTTTTGTAGTGTCTTTGTATTTCTAGTATCTAGCACAACGCATGGCACATAGTACATGTTTAATAAAATTTATTGATATTCAGGACAGAATCCAAGCTGAAGAAGATTCTTAGAGATAATGAAATTCTCCAGATCTTCCTGTTTTGGGGTGATATTGCGCTTATTCTACCAAACCTAGTAACCCTACCAAACCTTTCTAATATAAATAATCACACAGAAGATTTAGACTTGACTACTTATATAAGAAGACATAAGTGGAAGAAGAATGCCAATTGTTCAGACTATGACATGGAGTTTGATCAGCAATCTATAGAGGTTTCTCATCAGTACATATACCTTAGGCAGACATTGTAAATAAATAATGAGCTGGTCTCTTAATGGAATAGAAAGAGAGAAGTGAGAAGATTCCATTTGAGAATTTGTTCAATGCTAAAAAAAAACTTTTAAAAACTTCTTTATTTTCAATGTTTTAGAAGCCAGTTAAATTTTAAGATAACAAACATTTTCAAGTGGAAAATAAATTCCAATTAATATTTATATAGTGCTTTAAGGTTTACAAAGTACTTTACATACAAGGTATTTCAAAAGTCTTAGGCAAATTTAACCAATTAAATCTTAAATCTGCATTAAGATCTTTGGGACACCTTGTACATTATCTCATATAATCCTTACAACAAACTCCTGAAGTAGGTGCTGTTATTATCCCAAATTTATAGATGAGAAACCTCGGGCAAACAATTTAAATGATTTGCTAAGTGTTGGAGCTAATAAATCTTTGAGGCTGGATTTGAACTCAGTTCTTGACTCTCAGACTCACATTGACTGTTGTGCCATCTGCTTACCCCTCAAAAGAGAAAATACAGTTATGGATACTAAAATGATGTTAGGGAGGTGCATGGTGAACCTGAGGAGGCTGAGACATATCAAGGGAGAAATGCACTGAAGAAGAGACCTAAAGAATATCCCCAGTGAGATGGATGGCCAGAAAAGGAGGGGATTGGGTCTGTAATGTCAGCCTGTGGTTTGGGCATCTTATTTTCACAGTATTAGAGATTCTGACTGAGACAGGATCTAATTCAGAGACTTCTGACATGCCTTATGCTCCCCTTTTTGAGCATTCCTTGGCTGAAGTTCAATGGAAACATGTCCTTCTGATAATCAGGTCAAGGCAGCCGGCAGTTTAGATCACATTTTCCTCTCTTTTCCAGTCATTTTCCACTTCAGCTTTTATGAAGGCACATTGAACATTTGGGGAGGTTTCTCTCCCTCAGCCAGATGTCAAGGGACAAGGCAAGGAGGAGAGAAAAGACCTTGTTCTTACAGCCTGTTTTATAAAGTCAATGTGAGAGATGCGAAATGGAGACTTTTGCTAAGATGAGCTGGCTCACTTGGTCTGGGAAGGTTTAGAATTAGGAAGCAGGTGTCCAGGTCTCTCCAAGCGGCATAAATACAAGACTTAAAGCCTTCCTCCACTCCTGATCCAGATGGGAGCTCTGCAAGTACAGAGCTGGAAGAAGTATCAGAAGTGTTTTAGTCTGTGTAATACATGAAATAGAGCCCCTTCCCCAATATGCTTGACAAAGTAGCATACAACCTTTGAGAATCTCCAGTAAGGAGGAACTTGCTATTTCCCATTTTTGGAGAGCTCTAATTGTTAGGAAATTTTTTCTTCATAAATCTCTTTCTGCAACTTCCACGGATTTCTCCATCTGGTGTCTTGGGGTGGGACTAGTGTTCAACAAAGTGTTCTCAGAACTTGGATTTTCCTATTCCATTCAGGAATGGAAGTTTTTTTTAATCATTCCATGGTCTCTGGTGAGCCATGCTCAGCAAAATAATGATCTATTCTACTGTCCCAAAGTATTAGTAATCATTTCCAAAGCACCTACTGTGAGCCAAGTACTATGCTAGGCAGTTTTTCATAATGGATAAACAAAGTCAGGAATAGCTAGATTCAAGTCTCATCCTCTGATACATACTAATTCCATAACCAGTGGTAAATTTCTAAATTTCTCAATGTCCCAGGGCATTTTCTAAGATTCTAAATTATAGGAAACTGGCTAATCTGTCCATGTAAAGGAACTTTGAGTACCAGGAGTTCCTTATACTGATGCTATGGCATACATTGATTTTCTTTCCCCTCCCTCCCTAAAAAAGAGATCAGGACATAATGAAAACAGGTTGGGGTGTAAATTGAGTCACCAAAACTGACTCTTAGTTCCCTGCTCAGTATGCCCTTTTTGCTTTTTTTTTTTCTAGCTTTTGCCAATAGAGGAAGGGTCCCTTACTCTTTGACTTCCTGGGCAAATGCCATTGAGTTATCATAGGCAAATTTTAGAGTGTACTGGTTCTGCCACTTTTTTTCCATATCTGACAGGAGAAGTAAGTTGGAAGCAGTTGAGGCAAGTGGGCGAAGCCTTTTCTTTACCAGAACATAAAAACTGTTTGTCTCTAAGACATGGATGGTTTTCTTCAAAGGAGTTACACACCAGTCAGTGATTTTTCAATCTTGTAATTGGGCACTTGAAAACCAAGGTCTCTATATGCTTCTTGATTTATCTCTGAATAAAAACAACAGCACTTCCATAGGGCCTATTTATTGTGTTTATTGGTTAAGATTTAGTGAAATAGGTGCTTTAAAATGCAGTAGCATGTTAAATATGCTTCCCTGCATAGGATGAAACAAACCCCTCAGTGCTTTGTTTCCTGGCATACTGATTAGAGCCTGTCAGAGATCATAGCCCATGTGCAGAAGGCTTTGCTTTGAAATTATAAACTAACTTCCTGGGAGTCCCTGGTAGTGAATTTCTGTGTCATCTTCAGTTTGGGAAAGCAGCTTTCCTTCCAGAAAATAAACAGCATCATTTTCTCTAGCAAACCTCAAGCTAACCGAAGGCAGAACTATACATGAGAAAGGAAGCTTGTAATGCTACTTAACCCTATCCTTCTCCCAAAGAGAGCAATGGTTAATTCTCTGAACATTAGGAGCAATAAAAGCAAGGGGGGAAGGTAAAGTAATAGCAAGGCAAGTTAGAAGGAAGAAGTAAAGAGGAAGAGTGAGCAGGGATAAGAAACAAGAAATAATTCATATGTATGTATATATGTATATATGTGTGTATGTATATGTATCTCTGTGTATGCTTATATATATATCTGTGCTTATATATGTATTATATCTGTGTTTATATATATGTATTATATCTGTGCTTATATATTATATACCTGTGCTTATATATATATCTGTGCTTATATATATATATATCTGTGCATATTATATATATATATATATATATATATATATATGATATATATAATATCTGTGCTTAGCTGTAACCTGCTTGGGGGAGGTGAGAGGGAAGAGAGGGGAAAAAGGAATAAAGTAAAAAGTGCGCAACAGAGAATAAAAGAAAACCTCCTATGAGGCAAAGAAAAGATGCATGGTTCTGAGTACAATGTGTATCATTGATTATATATGCTTTCTTGAAATGGAAATTCATCATTAAGTATTTTGAATCCTCTTATATGGTATCTTCTGCTGGCACATGACAATGTTTTTTTACTTTTTCCATCTCTTTAAAAATTATTTAAATTCAAATATTAATAAAGAAAAAAAACCCAAAGAACAATAAAGCCTTTTGATCTTTTCTATTCTTTAAATATTTTCCCACACTGGGAAATTTACAAATTGAGGAAATTTTAAGTGCGGATGTCTTACTCCCCCCAAAACTCAAAAATATATAGTATTGAAGTAACAGATTATGTCTTATCAAGGGAAAGGTAAGAAGGTAGAAAAATGGGGAGGAGAGAAATATAAGGAAAACTCACTAGTTTTGAGATGAATGCTGACTAGGAAAACCTGCTTTTACACTACATGGGGAACTCTAGAGTTAATAGTTTGTTTTTTTTAAATATCAATTTGTGAATTAAATACTGTTTAAAAGCTCTACAACCAAGCTTTTATCTTTAACTAAGAATCTTCTCTGAATGGAATAACCAAAGCTACCACCTAAGGGCTAGAAAGTGTAGAGAAATTATTTATCTAGCTTGGAGCAATTATTATTTATGCCTCAGGAAGCAGTCATAGAAATTTAAAGGAGTAGAACTCCAGGATAAACTCATTGCTCTTTATCCCAACTGACAGTCATTGATTCCCTGGGTACTTAACTGAGCTGTCTCCATTCTGACTTGGCATATATACTTCACATCTCCCTGGAGATTTTTCATATGATAAGTGACAAACCTTTGTAACCTGTGGTAGATGTCTGTAACGGTCATTCCATGTCACTAAACACTATACTCTCCCAAATCTATTTCATGTTTCTATTTCATATTATCACTTCACATAGTAACTTTATTTTCACTTCAAAACTACCAAAAATTATTTCATATAGTTAGAAAAGATAGTAATCAGGAAGAACAAAAAGTCAAGAATATCAAGGAAATTAAGGAAAAATGAAAAGGAAGGGGATCTAGTTTTATAAGATCTAAAATTATATTGTAAAGTGGCAACCATCAAAACTATTTGGTACTGGCTAAGAAACAGTGTAGTGGATCATGGAACAGGTTAGGTACACAAGTATTAAATGACTATAGTAATCTACTGTTTGATAAACTTAGACTCCAGCTTCTAGGATAAGAAATCACTATTTGACAAAAACCTATTGGGAAAACAGTATGATAGAAATTAAGCATAGACCAATATCTCATACCCTAGTAAAATAGGTTCATGATTTAAACATAAAGGGTGATGCCATAAGCAAATTATGAGAGGGATAGTTTACCTTTCATATCTATGGAGAAGGGAAAAATTTATGACCAAAGGAAATACAAAATAGATAATTTTAATGACATAATTTAATTTTAATTTAGGAAAGTTTTTGCACAAACAAAACCAATGCCAGGGAAGGGAAGCAGAAAACTGAGAAATAATTTTTACAGATAGTATATTGATAAAGGGCTCATTTCTAAACTATATAGAAGACTAGATCAAATTGATAAGAATACAAGTCATTCCCCAATTGATAAAAGTCAAAGAATACAAACAGACAGTTTTTAGAAAAAGACATTAAAAAACTATCTTATAGTTATATGAAAATGCTCTAAATCACTATTGCTTAAAGAAATAAAAAATAAAAATTAAAACAACATTGAGGTATCACCTTATATCTCTCAGATTGGCTAATATGACAGAAAAGCTAGATGATAAATGGCAAAGATGTGGGAAAACTGGAACATTAATACATAGTTGATGTAATTCTGAATTGATCCAACCATCCTGAAGAGCAATTTGGAACTATGCCCAAAGGGATATAAAACTTTGATCCAGAAATACCACTGGTAAGTCTGTATTCCAAAGAGATCATAAAAATGGGAAAAGGATCAACATGTACAAAAATATTTTTTAAAAATTGAGTGGATACCTATCAGTTGGGGAATGGCTGAACAAGTTGTGATATATGAATATCATGGAATATTATTGTTTTATAAAATATGATGAACAGATAGATTTCAGAAAAAGTCTAGGGAGACATGAACTGATGCTGAATGAAGTGAATAGAACTAGAAGAATGTTGTACACAGAAATAGCAACAGTGTACAATGATCAACTGTAATAGTCTTGTCAGTAATACAATGCTCTAAGACAATTCCAAGGGACCCATCATGGAACATTTTAACCACATCCAGAGAAAAAACTGTGGAGTCTGAAGGCAGATGGAAATCTTATATTTTCAATTTTTTCTTCTTTCTTCTGTTTTTTTTCTCTTGAGTCTTTTCTCAAACCTGAAAAACATGGAAATATGTTTAGCATGATTGCACATGTACTTGCTTGCTGTCTTGGGGATGGGTAAGGAAGAGAGAGAGAGAAAAAAATTTGGAGCCTCAAATCTTAAAAAGATAAATGTTAAAAAAAACTATATATGTGATTGGAAAAATATTATTCCAATATTTTTTTTAAAAAATCAATATTTTTGTATATATGGGTACTTTGCTCTCTTTTGGATGCAGCATTGAACTGGCATTGTTGACACATTTTTATAGTCCTTTATATATAATTCTAAATTGTTCTCAAGAATGCTTAAATAAGTTCAGAATTTTGCTAACAGTTCATTAATGTCCCATTTTTTTCCACATTCCCATTAGCATTTGTCATTTTCCTTTTCTGTCATTTTCACTGATAGGTATAAGGTGGCATTTTGGAGTTGTTTTAATTTGTATTTTTCTAATCAGTTGTGATTTAGAACATTTTTTTTCATATATTTATTGATAGCTTTGATTTCTTCTTCTGAGAACTGCCTGTTCATGGCATTTATCAATTGTGCAAGGGCTCTTTTTACAAATTTGCATCAGTTCCTGCTGTATTTGAGCAATGATAGTCATCTCTTTTTTCTTTCCAGTGGACTGTGAAGCCACCCATATAAGAACACTTTGAATTGAAAGTAAAATAAAATACCCCACAAACTGAGAAAAGGGTAAAGGTTCCTTAATAGTCATTCATATTTAACCATAGGCTTTGACTAGCTCAACATCTAAATCATCTAATAAACTTGCTTGCCTATTTATGTTACCAATTGGATCTTCTTTAAAATTCTCCTTTGTGGGAACATATTTCACATTTTAAACTTTGAAAATTGAAAAAATTCTGATCATGCATTTCATGGGGTTTCCAATGTCATTATCATTGCTTTTTGTTTCTTGACAAATCATGGCTTTTTGTTTTTTTTGACAAATATGGAAAACATATCACCGTTTGTCTAACTCTTTTGCAGATAATAAAGCTAACTGAACCTGTCAGCACTCAGAAGAAAGATATAAAATAGAATCTAAATAGAACACATTAAGTACCATTCATGAAATTGAAATGTTTATGTAGTATATTAAAAACATGAGATGCTGTTTGGAAGGCTTGAGAATTCCTGCTTCCATCACAGGCAAATCTTATATTGTGAACAACCAAAGCATTGGATAACCCTTTCTCTTGTCTTGCAAACTTATCATCAACAAAGCTTTTCTTAACATATTTGCCCCAGGACCATTTTTTAAATCCTCTAGATACAACCAACTTCCTGGATAGCAACTTCCTGGATAGTCTTCTCTATGTTTCTTCCAAATAAAAACACACTTACCTATCTCTGTGTTTTGAAATTCTACCCATCCTTCAATACTCAGCTTATATACCACTTCTAATAACCTCAAATGAAAGTGACTTCTTTTATTTTTGAATTTCTCATTGTGCTTATAATCTATACAACCAATGGAGCCATCTTCAGTCATCCTAATCTATGTCTTGTCACTGGACTCAGATTCACTTGTAAGTCAAGATGTCACTTTCCTGGTGTCATAGGTCTTCTTCAACAATGGACAAACAGTAATCTGTGAATAGTAGTAGCAACCTCACTGGGAAACCAAGTGGCCAATTCCAGTTGGATAATACTTCTCACTTTCCTACCCCCTCCTTCCCTCCTTTCCCTCCTTCCCTTCTTTCCCTCCCTCCCTCCCTCCCTCCTTCCTTCCTTATCTCCCTGCTTTCCCTTCTCTCCCTCCCTTCCTCTTTTCCTTTCTTCCCTCTTCCCTTTCTTCCTTCCTTCCTTCTTTCCTTCCCTCCCTCCCTCCCAGAGAGGTTGCTTAGTGTTATCCAGCTATTAAATGTCAATAACATGAAAAGCTAAATCCAGTGAAGTTTATATTCCTCCTTCTCTTTGAACTTTTTTCTCCCTTTGACAGTACTGATGCACTTCTCCTAGATATTCTGTGTTGCTATTGTTTCCCTGTCTCTCTTCTGCATCTCCTCCTTCTGGTTGATCCTTTTTATCCCTTCAATTTTCTTGCTTGTTATATTTTTTACCCTCTTAAGTTTAGTCACTAAGAAACAGAATTTTATGAACCTCCTATACTTCCCCCACCATGTGACAAAAGAAAGAAACTGAGACTCAAGAAACAGCTGGAGTTATTCAAATGCCTGTTGTTTGCCCTTTTTTCTCACAGTGGACTGATGATAGCAGGAAGGTAAACTGCTTTTGACTTGCAAGTGAATTGGATTTAAGTGAGTTAGAGCTATGCAACCTCATCAGAATCATTCTCTTCTGCAGGGTCATTTGTATCCAGTGGCAAGTCAGAATGACTGGAAATGACTTTAAATGCAGTGGGACAACTTGGCTTTTTTAAACTAAGGTGTTTTCCAGTTCTCCTTTATCTGAGGCAATGCTGATTCAGTGATTTAAAGCTAGATAAGATTTATGGTCAATTCTACCACTAACTAGAAGACATCCTAGAATCCACATCTCCTGACTCTCAGTCTGGTGCTCATTCTCTTCCAAAGTACTGCAAACATTGATAGTATTTTTTTAAAATTTTATTTGCATAACATATGTGTGGGTAATTCTTCAACATTAACCCTTACATAGTTTTCTGTTACAAATTTTTCCCCTAACTCAACACCCCTCCCCTAGATGGCAGGATATCCACTACATGTTAATTATGTTAAAATACTTCGCAAATAGAATATATGTATACATATTTCCAAACTTATCATTGTTGCGCAAGAAAAATCGTATATACAAGAAGGAAATATCAGATAAAGGAAACACAATGTAAGCAAAAATCAATCAGGAGTATTAGAATGTTATGTCGTGGTCCACATTTCACATCCCTCTCTCTGGGAGTATATGGCTTCCTTCAGTGAAAAATTGGAAGTGGTTTGAAACATTTTGTTGTTGAAGGGAGCCACGTCCATCAGAATTGATCGTCATATAGTCTTGTTGTTGCCGTATATAATGATCTCCTGGGTCTGCTCATTTCACTCAGCATCAGTTCATGCAAGTCTCTCCAGGCCTCTCTGAAATCGTCCTGCTGGTCATTTCTTACAGAACAATAATATTCCATAATATTCATATACCATAATTTATTCAGCCATTCTCCAATCGAAGGACATCTATTCAGTTTCCAGTTTTTAGCCACTACAAAAAGGGCTGCCACAAACATTCTTGCACATGTGGGATCCTTTCCTTCCTTTATGATTTCTTTGGGATATA
>JAJPUD010001992.1:151239-176603 GCA_023553655.1 Myrmecobius fasciatus
ATTTATTAATTCAATAGTTTTCTTATTTTCAATTTTATTGATCTCCCTTTTAATTTTCAGAATTTCCAATTTGGTATTTAATTGAGGGTTTTTAATTTGGTCTTTTTCTAGCTTTTTTAATTGTAAGCCCAGTTCATTGATCTTCTCTTTCTCTGTTTTATTCAAGTAAGCATCTAGAGATATAAAATTACCCCTTATAACCGCTTTAGCCGTGTCCCACAAATTTTGGTATGTTGTCTCATTATTGTCATTCTCCTGGATGAAATTATCGATTGTGTCTATAATTTGCTCTTTCACCCATTCATTCTTCAGGATTAGATTATTTAATTTCCAATTAACTTTTGGCCTATTTTCTCCTGGCCTTATATTACATGTGAGTTTTATTGCATCATGATCTGAGAAGGATGCATTTACTATTTCTGCTTTTCTGCATTTGATTTTGAGGTTTTTATGCCCTAAAACATGATCAATTTTCATATAAGTTCCATGAACCCCTGAGAAAAAAAAGTATGCTCCCTTCTATCACCATTCAATTTCCTCCAGAGATTATCATACCTAACTTTTCTAGCCTTTTGTTTACGTCCCTAACTTCTTTCTTATTTATTTTGTGGTTTGATTTATCTAATTCTGAGAGAGCAAGGTTAAGATCCCCCACTAGTATAGTATTACTGTCTATTTCTCCTTGCATCTCTGTTAGTTTCTCCTCTAGGAATTTGGATGCTATACCACTTGGTGCCTATATATTTAGTATTGATACTGCTTCATTGTCTATGGTACCCTTTAGTAAAATATAGTTTCCTTCCTTATCTCTTTTAATTTGATCTATTTTTGTTTTTACTTGATCTGAGATAAGGATTGCTACCCCTGCCTTTCTTTGTTCACTTGAAGCATAGAAGATTCTGCTCCAGCTCTTTACCTTCACTCTGTATGTTTCTCTATGTTTTAGATGTGTTTCTTGTAAACAACATATTGTAGGATTCTGCCTTTTAATCCAGTCTGCTACCCGCTTCAGTTTTATGGGAGAGTTCATCCCATTCACATTCACAGTTAAAATAACTTTATCTGTATTCCCTGCCATCTTATTTACCCAGAGTTATGATTTTCTCTTTCCTTTCCTCTCTCTCCCTTCCCCCCTCCCCAGTACTTTATTTTTGATGACCACCTCCTACCAACAGTCCTCCCCCCTTTGGAATCCCTGCCTCCCCTTTATACCTTTCCCCTAATCCTTCTATTAGTCTATCCCTTTACTTTCCTCCTTTCCCTCCCACCTAACCACAAGGAGGGTCAGGCCTTTCTTTGAAGCCAAATGTGTCTGATATACTCTCTTAGAGTCCAATCTAATGAGAGTAAGACAATACTCATCACCCTCCCTACTTTCCCTCAATTATATTAGATCTTCTATGTTTCTTTATGAGATTTTGCCTTATTTTACCTCCTTTATTTTTACTTTATTGTGCCTCCTTCCCCCCTTTTTCTTTTCAGTATGGCATCCCTTCCACCTCTAATTTCTTTTTTATTATTATCAGAGAAAAATAAAATTTTACCCCCATTCTTTAAGGATACCTATTTTAGAAATATAGTTCTCAAAGAGTTCTTTCCTTTTTACCTTTTTATGCTTCTCTTGAGTTCTGTTTTTGGAGGTCAAATTTTTTGTTCAGATCTGGTCTTTTCATTAGAAATAGGTAAAATTCTCCTGTATCATTGAATGACCATCTTCTTCCCTGGAAGATGATGCTCATTCTAGCTGGATAACTTATTCTTGGCTGTAATCCAAGTTCTTTTGCCTTTCGGAATATGTGATTCCAGGCCCCTTCGATCCTTTAATGTGGAAGCTGACAGATCTTGTGTAATTCTAATAACAGTTCCTCGGTATTTGAATTGTTTCTTTCTAGCTGCTTGCAATATCTTTACCTTGGTGTGATAGTCCTGAAATTTGGCCACGATATTCCTTGGGGTTTTAATTTTGGGGTCTCTTTCAGGAGCTGATCGATGAATTCTTTCAATGCCAATTTTGCCATCTGATTCTAAAACATCAGGGCAATTCTCTTTCATGATTTCCTGAGAGATAGCATCAAGGTTCTTTTTTTCATTGTGACTTTCAGGGAGTCCGATAATCCTTAGATTGTCTCTCCTGGATCTGTTTTCCAAGTCAGTTATTTTTCCTAGGAGATATTTCATAGTTTCTTCTATTTTTTCATTTTTTTGTTTTTGTTTGACTGATTCTTGAAGTCTTATTGAGTCATTTACTTCTATTTGTTCAATTTTATTTTTTAAAGTATTATTTCCTTCAGTTATCTTTTTTAGCTCCTTTTGTAGCTGGCCAGTTGAATTTCTTGATTCAATGCATTCTTTTTCCATTTTTCCATTTTTATTTTTCAGTGAGTTCTTGTCTTTTTCCAATTCAATTTTGTTTTTCAGTGAATTGTTGTCTTTTTTCCAATTCACCATTTTTATTTTCCAGTGAATTGGTGATTTTTTTCCAATTCACCAATTCTGTTTTTCAGTGAATTGTTTTCTTTTTCCAATTCACCAGTCCTGTTTTCCAATTTTTGATATCTCTGTTGCACTGATCTCAATTTATTTCCCCATTCTTCTTCTAGATCTTTTGAGATTCTTTATGCAATCTTCCAGGTAAGCCTTCTGAAAGGGAGACCAGCTTAAATCTGCCTTTGTGGCTTCATTTGGGATTGTTTTCAGAATCTCAGGCTCTGGGGACTGCTCTACTTTTTCTCCGTAAAAGCTGTTTATGGTGAGAGCTCTCTTCTGCTTCTTACTCATGCTTTTGAGCTGAGCTACCAGTCACCAGCAGGGGATTCTACAGCGGTTTCAATTTGCCCTGGGGCAGCTTGCCAAGTTGACTTCTGGTCTGAGGCTGGGCAGCTAAATCTGCACTAGGACCACATTTTCAGCTGCCCTCAATCCACCCTTTACCAAAGGCAGATCTGACAAAGCACCTGCCCGGAAGCAGAGCAAAGTGGCCCAGGCGTCTCCCAGGGGCTTCCTGGGTGCCTAAAACCCGCCTCTGTCCGACTTCCGCCCTGGCTGGGCCCTGGTGTCTGATCACGGCCAGTGGCCAATTCCCCTGAGGCTAACCTTCTCTGGAGTTTTTTCAAAGTAGATTGTTGATAGAAGTGCGTTGTAGTCCAAGTGTTTGGTGGAGCCCTCACTCCAGAACCAGTTCAGAGGCTCAATTTGTTTGGGTTTGAGGGTAGGTCTCAGGAGCTCACAGAGAACGCTGTCTGCAGTTCGCCATCTTGGCTCCGCCCCCAATAGTAATTTAAATATGATTTTTCCCACTCTTTTTTCTAGATTTATTTACCCACTATATTTAAAATAAAGTAGGAAAAAAATCTGATTGATTCTTGGCTACATGTGGAAAATCCTGAATTCTAACAAATGGTCTTTAAAAGACTGGAGGATAGGTAGGTGGCATAATGGATAGAGCTCTAAGGCTAGTGTCATGAAGACCTGAGCTCAAATATGACCTCAGACATTTACTAGTTAATGTGACCCGAGTAAGTCATTTAGCTCTGTTTGCCTTAATTTTTCTCATCTGTAAAATGAACTGGAGAAGGAAATGGCAAACCACTTCCGTTATCTTTTCCCAAGAAAACCCAAATGGGGTCACAGGATTGGATATGACTGAACAACAAAAATATTAGAAACCATCTTATTACTAGCCGAGTAACCAGAAATAGCCTTTCTGATGACATATAGCAAGGATGATCCTCAGCTTTATTTGCAAGGATCTTATATCAAGAACTGATGCAGCCATAAGATATTTTAAGTTGGAGCAGAGCAGCCATTTGACCAATATAATAGCAACATTTATATAATAATAACAAGCATTTACAAAATACTTAAGGTTTGCCAAATTACTGTATATTATTATCTCGCTTGATCTCAAAATAACCCTGGGAAGTGGTGCTATGATTATCCCCATTTTACAACTAAGAAAACTGAGGCAGCAGAGCTTAAGTTACTTGCCCAAGATCACCTAGATAGTGTCTGAGGTATTATTCAAACTCATCCAAGTTTGTCAAAGCACGTACCACCCTTTCTCAGTTCTTCTCTGCTTAGAATATCTGACCTTCTACCTTCCACTTACTGTTTCTAAAACCTCGTTCTCAATCCTTATATGGATATCTTAACTCCCATGTTCCTTAAATTTCCTTCTTTGTTTGTTTTTGTTATTTTGAAACTTGCTCAGATTCACAGAGCTAAGAAGTGTTAAGTGTCTGAGGCTGAACTTAGGTCCTCCTGATTCCAGGATCGGTACACTATCTACTACACCATCTAACTGCCTCAAATTTCTTTATCGCAGTTCAGTTCTCTTTCTCTTCAGCTGTTATTTCTGTTCATTCACCTGCTACTTCCTCCACTTCTTTAATATCCCTTGTATTCTTTTTCATTGTTTTAAACATTCTTTATATTGTCTTAAATAAACCAGAACAGAACAGAAGACATACTTGACTGTTTGCTGAGTGTCATGGCTCCTCAGTCAGATTGTAAGCAGCTTGATAATAGGAATTATGAAACTTCTGTTTCCTAAGTTCCCTTTCCTTCTGATATCATTGCTTTTGTGTGACAGTTCCCAAGCTTTTTTGTTTATGACACAATCTACAGCTGATCATAAGGGAGAATTAGAAGAAGAGTGTTGTTCATCTTTCATTCTCCAAAAAGACCAATGGCATCAGGAGATAACTTGCAAGTGGATTGGATTTGAGTGTGTCAGCCTCAGTCTTACCTCCAGAGACATTAGAACTCAATGGAATGACATAGTTAAAGACTAATACATACGTGGACGTTATAAAGCCTATAAAAGTTGGGGGATACTTGTATGTTCACATGCAATTACAAGTGAAGTTCCGTATCAAGAACTCATGGCATATTCTTTGGGATTCTACTTCTTGGTGGTGGTGCTGATGATGCCATCAGTACTACCAGAAGGCAGAAAACTCAGAACAGACCAGATGAATTGTTTACAGATAATGGCAATGGCAGAAGAGAAGTGGGAGTGTGAGCAAACTGGTTAGAAGGCACTTAGGGATATGTAATGATAGATCTCTGAAGCTGTGGGCCAGAAAAATCGAAGAATCTTGGTGCTGAAGGCTGAGTTTTATAGTTCAGCTCAGATTACAAATGCATTAATTGGCCAAGGCTTTGCAGCCAAAATCAAAGACCTTTCCATATTTCCTACAATGAAGTCTTCTGGGAAGCTGACAAAGTCATAACATCAGGATACAGAATCATAACTATTCCAAGGTAAGTGGGGCTTTGTCCTAGAGTGGGAAATTTAGAGCCTCTGCTCCCAGCAGTGCAGCCTCCCTTGAAGCAAAAGCATAAACATTCCCTACTTAGGGATTAACTTCCCACCACTTCAATTTCTTAGAAACCTTGTCAACCCATTTTTTTTGGCAGCTCCATTCCCATCCTGTTTCATCATAACTACTTCCTGAAAAAATGGCCAGATAGGGCTCTAAGATCATAGGAGTTAGAGTTGTAAGGAATCTTCATTTTATAGATGAGGCCTGAGGTTCATAGAGGCTGTGATTTTCTCAAAGTGATAGAGGTAGTTAATTAAGTTGAGATTTGAACCAATGTTCTCTGATCCTCAATCCAGAACACTCTGACTTTCCCACACACATGCATCAAGTTGGAACTTTTATTTAAGCAGACCATGTGTTATAAGTCTTTGTATTGCTCACAGCAGCTGATAGGACTTTGTTCCCAGTGGGTGCTCATGAAATATTTTTTGAATTGAATTGTCCTCCAGTCTTCTAAATCCTCTGACTCCAAAATAAAGTTAATCTTATCTATGTGTGTGTTCTCTCTCTTTGGGGAGCATCCAGATTACTAAATCACTAAATTTCCAGGCACATTGTCCAAAAAACTGAAAACAATTATTTTTGTTCACATCTCTGAGTGTGTTTTATCTTGAATAAAAGTCTAGATGAGATATCCTCAGGAAAGATTGAAAATAAGATTCCCCAAAGCCATGACTTCTAGGAAAAAGAACCCCAGAGCTTGAGAATGATACTAATCTCATTTACGTGCATCTAATTTTTAAGACTTTCCATGAGAGTTTGGCTTCTTAATTTTGCAATGGCATTATTAGTCTCAGAAAAATTATATGAAATGTCATGTATATTTTGCTTAGGAAAAACCTATAATTAGGTCAGAATGCAGAAAAAAAAGTGGCTTCTATTTGCATAGGGCATCATTAATTCTGAATTCTCTCTTAACAAGGTAGAGAGAAAGGATTAATCACATATTCATGCAAAACCAACCCACATGAATCATTTATTTTTTTCTGTTCTTATAATTTTGCAGAGATCATTTTTATAAGGCTCAGGCTGCAGATGAAGAAAGAGTCTAGAAGGTGATTTACCCATAGTAAAAATGTTCTGACTGTGTAAACAATATGCTTCCTATAGGAAATCAATAGGTAACCATGGCAATGACTTGACAATGGGAAAATGTCATTTCCTTATGAGCAAACTATTGGAAAAATCAATAATAAGATGAAATTTTTTTTGTTGTACTTTTAGCTTTTAAGAAGTCAGTCTATGTAGACAAAAATTCTAGGATCAAGTATCTTGACGGCACCTCAAAGACCATCTGATCCCAGCTGCTCATGTTACAAATGAGGTAACTGAGGATCAAGGTGGTTTTGGCAATAAAGTCATACAAATTGTGAAGGTTAAAGGCAAAATATGAACCCAGATCCTTTAACTTTAGTGTCAGCAATTTTTCTATTATGCAGCAATGCCTGCTAAACCAATAGATTTTTTTAGATCCAGAAGGAATCATAAATACTAACCCCAAACTTTATAGATGATAGAACTGAGGCCCAAGCAAGATCAAAATCTTGACCCAGTTCTCATGGTAACATAAGCAAAATAATGAGAACAAAATGAAATTGGTCTTAAAGCTGCAGTGGTAAAGGTAATAATTGGTTTTCATCTTTTAAAGTTTGGAATTAATATTATAAAGACACTGTTACATGTGGTCTAGCCAAAAATCAGGAAGCAGTGCTAAGAACTTAGATAAACAGATCAACATTCAGTAGCAAGAAAGTGGGAAAAATGGATGTCCTGAGAAATTTAACTAACTAATTTAAGAGATGTTCAAGCCAAGGAGTTGATACAGCCACAAGGTATTGCCATATTTATGTTGGAGCAGAAAAGCCATTTTAAAGACCACTTGACATAATGTTCTATGGGGTGCTATATACAGCTGAGGCAGTATGGGCAGAGGAGAAGGTCCTGGAGTTAGAAAGAGAAAGTTTGTGCTCAAATCTCAGCCCTGCTATTATGAATCATGTGACCTTGGGCAGGCCTTTTAAATTCTCTGTGCTTCAGTTTCTTCATCTGTAAAGATGAGGGGCCTGAATCAGGATGAAATCTCAGATTGTTTCTAAGTCCTAAAATTTTATGAGACTAGGATTCTAGTCCTAGACCTTAGGACTTAAAGCAAAGCACAATAATTAAGTAAAAAAGAATATACCATGTGATTTATATTTACATCGATATATCACATTATATTCCTTCTTTACATACACATTTACTTATATCTATACACATACATGCACATATGCATATGCAAACTTATATAAAACATACACACATGTATATGTAAATATGCATATATATACTCACATATACATATACACACATCACTGAAGAGAGAGAGAGGAGAGAGACAGAGAGAGACAGAGAGAGAAAAGAAGGGAGGGAGGGAGGAAGAGAGATAGATAAAGGGAAGGTGGGAGGGAGAAGAAGAGGGGGAGGGAGAGAAAGAGAGAAACAGAGAGACAGAGACAGAGAGAGGGAGGGAGGGAGAGACAGAGAGACAGAGAGAAAAACAGATAGAGACAGAGAGACAGACAGAAACAGAGAGACAGGAAGAGAGAGGGGAGAGAGAGAAAGAGAGAGGGAGGAGAAGGAGAAGGAGAAGGAGAGGGACAGAGAGACAGAGATAGAGACAGGAAGAGAGAGGGGGAAAGAGAGGGAAGGGGAGGAGAGAGAGAGAGACAGAGACAGAGAGACAGAGACAGAGACACACAGAGAGAGACAGAGAGAGAGAGAAAGAGAGAGAGAAAGAGAGAGAGAGATTTAACATGTTGGAAAATCAGCATTTAGCTAACCATAATCATCTCCAAAATGGCTCAGTCCCTGAACCTGGAAGATAGCTGAAGTTTTGCTGCAGACCAATATTTAAGCAGTGAACATTCTATTATCCATTTCCCCACTGAATTTTAGCAAGGCGATACATGTGTTTAGAGAATAAATTACATTCCATTGTTAAAGTAATGAAGGAAGTTTACATCAAGTAGCAACTAATCAAACCACGGTAGTGAAGAAATCAAGTTGGCCAAAATGATCTTGATAATTTTAGAAGTATTCCATGGACAAAGCTGAAAAGGGTAAAAATATGCCTGGGATGACAGGGTCTGCATTGCAAAGAATTACCACAGGCTAGAAGAATATTGGACTGAATCTAAAAATGACAAGGAAGCATTTGTTTCTATCCTTTTCAATTCCTTGGCTAGTGAAGGCTTCACTCTTTGGGAAGAGAAGGCTATTGCTGGACCCCTGCTTTAATGTATTTAACACATGAATAGTTCCCTGCTTTCACTTGGGACTCTCAAAGAATTGGAGGTGTGTGGGGAGGGGGTTAATCAGAACTTTCATTAGCAGTTTTAGAGCCCAAAGCAAGTAGCCTTAATTTCCCCTTCAACTCTTATCTGTTTTTTTTTATTAAAGCTTTTTATTTGTATAACATATGTATGGGTAGTTGCCCAGCATTGATCTTTACAAAGCTTTCCATTACAACTTTTACCCCCAGTCCTTTCCCCTCCCCTAGATGGCAGGAAGTCCACTACATGTTAATAATGTTGAAATACTTGACAAGTTGTGCAAGAAAAATCCTATCTACAAGAAAAAAAAAGAAAATAAGAGAAAGGTAACACAATGCAAGCAAACATCAATAGAGATCATGAAAATGTTATGTTGTGGTCCATATTTCATATCCCTCTCTCTGGGCGTATATGGTGTTCTTCAGTGAACAACTGGAACTGGTTTGAGACAATTCTTTGTTGCAGAGAGCCATGTCCATCAGAACTGATCATCACGTAATACTGTTGTTGCTGTGTATGATGATCTCCTGGTTCTGCTCGTTTCACTCAGCATCAGTTCATGCAAGTCTCTCCAGGCCTCTCTGAAATCGTCCTGCTGGTCGTTTCTTACAGAGCAATAATATTCCATAACATTCATATACCATAATTTATTCAGCCACTCTCCAATTGATGGGCATCCCTTCAGTTTCCAGCTTCTAGCCACTACAAAAAGGGCTGCCACAAACATTCTTGCACATGTGAGTCCCTTTCCCTCCTCTAAGATCTCTTTGGGATATAGGCCCAATAGAAACACTGCTGGGTCAAAGGGTATGCACAGTTTGATAACTTTTTGAGCATAGCTCCAAATTGCTCTCCAGAACGGTTGGATCTGTTTACAATTCCATCAACAAAGTATTAGTGTCCCAGTTTTCCCACATCCCCTCCAACATTCATCGTTATCTTTTCCTGTCATTTTAGCCAATCTGACAGGTGTGTAGTGGTACCTCAGAGATGTCTTAATTTGCATTTCTCTGATCAATAGTGATTTGGAGCAACTTTTCATATGACTAGAGATGGTTTTAATTTCATCATCTGAAGATTGTCTGTTCATATCCCTTGACCACTTATCTATTGAAGAGTGGCTTGAATTCTTATAAATATGAGACAATTCTCTATATATTTTAGAAATGAGGCCTTTATCAGATATATTAAATGTAAAGATGATTTCCCAATTTGATGCTTCCCTCCTAATCTTGCCTGCATTAGTTTTATTTGTACAGAAACTTTTTAATTTAATATAATCAAAATTATCTATCTGGTGTTCAATTAGGAGTTCCAGATCTTCTTTGGACATAAATTTATTCCATCTTCACAGGTCTGAGAGGTAAACTATACTACGTTCCTCTAATTTGCTTACAAAATCACTCTTTATATCTAGATCTTGAACCCATTTAGATCTTATCTTGGTATGTGGTGTTAGGTATGGGTCAAGCCCTAATTTCTTCCACACTCGTTTCCAATTTTCCCAGCAGTTTTTGCCGAATAGTGAGTACTTATCCCCAAAGCTGGGGTCTTTGGGTTTATCAAACACTAAATTGTTAAAGTTATTGCCTAGATTATCCTGATAATCTATCCTCTGCCACTGATCGACTGCTCTATTTCTTATGGTTTTGATGACCGCTGCTTTATAATATAGTTTTAGATCTGGTACAGCAAGGCCACCTTCATCTGCCTTTTTTTTTCATTAATCCCCTTGAAATCCTTGACCTTTTATTTTTCCAAATGAACTTTGCTACTATTTTTTCTAGATCAGTAAAATAATTTCTGGGGAGTTTGATTGGTATAGCGCTAAATAGGTAGATTTGTTTGGGTAGTATTGTCATTTTTATTATATTCGCTCTGCCTACCCATGAGCACTTAATGTTTTTCCAGTTGATTAGGTCTGATTTTATTTGTGTGGAAAGTGTTTTGTAGTTTAGTTCATATAGTTTCTGACTTTTCCTTGGCAGATAGATTCCCAAATATTTTATTTTGTCATCTGTTATTTGGAATGGAATTTCTTTTTTATCTCTTGCTGCTGAACTTTGTTGGTAATATATAAAAATGCTGATGATTTATGTGGATTAATTTTGAATCCTGCAACTTTGCTAAAGTTGTGAATTGTTTCTAGTAGTTTTTTAGTTGAGTCTCTAGGGTTCTCTAAGTATACCATCATGTCATCTGCAAAGAGTGACAATTTGGTTTCTTCATTACCTACTCTGATTCCTTTTATCTCTTTTTCTTCTCTTATTGCTAAAGCTAACATTTCTAATACAATATTAAATAGTAATGGTGACAGTGGGCAGCCTTGTTTCACTCCTGATCTTATTGGGAATGGTTTTAGTTTGTCTCCATTACGTATGATGCTTGCTGATGGTTTTAAGTAGATGCTACTGATCATTTTAAGGAGAAGCCCATTTATTCCTATACTCTCTAGTGTTTTTAATAGGAAAGGGTGTTGGATTTTATCAAATGCTTTTTCTGCATCTATTGAGATAATCATATGGTTTTTGTTAGTTTGGTTATTAATATAATTAATTATACTGATAGTTTTCCTAATATTGAACCAGCCCTGGATCCCTGGTATAAATCCTACTTGGTCATAGTGTACTATCCTGGGGATGACTTTCTGTAATCTCATTGCTAATATCTTATTTAAAATTTTTGCACCAATATTCATTAGGGAAATGGGTCTATAGTTTTCTTTCTCTGTTTTCACCCTACCTGGTTTAGCTATCAGCACCATATCAGTCTCATAGAAGGAATTTGGCAGTATACCTTCTGTCCCTATTTTTTCAAATAGTTTGTATAGTATTGGGATTAATTGTTCTTTGAATGTTTGGTAAAATTCACATGTAAATGCATCTGGCCCTGGAGATTTTTTCTTAGGGAGTTGGTTAATAGCTTGTTCTATTTCTTTTTCTAATATGGGGCTATTTAAATAATTTATATCCTCCCTTCAATTCTATCTTAATGGCCAATATTTAGAGACCTGGACACTAGACCCTGAGATACTTTGAAGTTGCCCCAGAGGAGTTCTCTAATTGGAGAGAATAAGTTGTGACTGGGAGCTCACCCAGGTATAAATTTTTGTGCCCTCTAAGTTTTGGTCTCCTGGAGACAAACTCATGTCACTCTACCTTGGTTCTAATTATGTTTCTTTTCCCCTTCAAAAGCTAGGTTTTTGAAATTGTTGTAGTGACAATTTTAGACATATTCATTCAGTGCTAAGATATCATAAAGAAAGGTCAAGATGTAAAGAAGAGTTAAGAACCTGAAGGATCAGGATGTCTAGAAATTTTTATTAAGTGGCTCATTTGGCAGTCTTTTGAATATACAGGATCTACTAATATCAGGCTGGATTAATGAGCTATTTTTTTAACTCCACCTGATAGGTAGGTCAGAGAAAAAGCATGTTTTAAGGCCTTTTAGTCATAACATGGTTTAATAAAACCTTTATTTTAAGGACTCCATGGTTATGCCTTCTTCCTTTGTAATTCATGGGAGTGACAAATTGCAACAATAAAGCTGAGAAGCCAAGAATTTTATGGGCATTAATATTCGTTTACTGTCTCATTGCATTTTGTGACAGTCCACTCATTTCCCCTCGTTTTCACACTTACTGCTGAGCTTAACACCTTTAAAATGGATTACAGTGTCCTGAACTGAAAGAAGAGCTAAGGAGTCATTTCTCCCACTTTTCTGTTTAATAATACTAAATTGTACTTAAAGATTCTTGATTTCAGACTACTCTATGATCTATGAGATTGTAGTCAGAAAAGGATTTGACTTTATGAATCTGTCACAATAAAAATTTAAATCACTGGAGATAGTGTGATAGGTGGAAATATTCATGATTTCAGAGGAAAAGATTTCTTGTGTTGGAAGATTTGAGGAAATTACAGAATTCCTTCAGTGTTTCTATTCTGAGTTCACTATCCTACTTGTGCTATATTTCTAGTTCCCGTTATAAAGGCCAAGGAGAATATAGCAAAATGGTGCCCTACACTTGTGATTGGATAGCCTTGAGAATGGACTATTGCTTTATGAGGGACTCTAGTCAACTGCCTTATTCCCAACTCATTTCACTCTCTGGACTTCTTCACATCCTTCCCAGAAACCCTCTCAAACCTTTCCTCCTACACTCCCTTTCCAAATATCTTTTCTGTGTGGCTTCCCTCATTAGAATATAAACTCCTTGGGAAGAAGAACTTTTGTTTGCATTACATATGTATCCCAGGATCTTAGCAGTGCCAGGGACATAATAAGCATTTAAAGGCTCTGGTTGTCTGTCTCTGTCTCTTAATTTCTCTTTATCTATCTGTCTTTGTCTTTCTCCACCCGACTCTATACATCTGCCTGGCTATTTATTTATTTATCTTACAAAAATATGTGATAGTGAATTCTGGTTATGTGGAAAAAGTGTTCTTGATCTATCCTAAATAGATTTCTAAAAGATTTGAGTGTATTCCCATGGTACAGATATTTTATAGTGGTTTTTAAGTTAAAGAAGATAAGATGATTTTTTTCTTAATTCATTTCAATAAACATTTTAAAAAGCACTTAATACATATAAAGCATGAGGTTAGGTATTGAGGTTACAAAGGACAAAAGGAGATAGTATCTGTCCTGAAGTTTACATTCTTCTGTCAGGGAAATAATAGGAACACTGATTAATAAATAAAAGTAAATATTTTTTTGGAAAACCCAACAACTGGAAAGATCAGAAATATTCTGGGAGAGGCAAGTACTTGTATTGAATTTTGAATGAAATTATTTTAGAGTTGGAGATGAGAGAGAAGAGCAGTCCAAGTATGAAGGGATGAAATTGGGGGAAGCCTATGTGAAGATGGAGATGGAAAGTTTTATAGAGGGAATAAAACCATTAATAAGGCAACAGTTAGCAAAGAGGTAACATGTTTTGGTCAAAGGAGCACAGTACTAAGAGACTAGTCCTTTTCTTCTTCTAATTAGCTTCATGGACAAGAAAAAATTTTCTTTTGAACTTAGTTGACTTAATAATAATAATAATAATAATTTAAAATTATAGAATTTACAAAGCCCTTTAAATGCAGCACATTATCTCATTTGATCCTCACAGCAACTATGAGACATATTACAATTCTATTTACTTCACAGATAAAGAAACTGAGGCTCAGAGAAATTAAGTGACTTTCCCTGGCTAACAAAGATAAGTGTTGAACATGTTTTTAGATGACTCCTAATCAACCACACTGTCCACCTTGCCACAATCTCTTTAAAGATTCATTTTTAGTAGCATATAGAGTGAAGAAAATGATCATTTTCAATTTACTTACTTGAAGGGAGTGGACTAGACCAACTGTTCTCTTTCAACTGCAGTATCTATGATTTTCAAACATATCTAGCATCCTGTTTTTTTTCATAAAATATATATTTACTCAATGCTCTTTTCTCCACTCTCCCCTAATGTATTAGGGGACTTTATTATTCATTGACTTAAAACTAGTCTCATCAATTATACATGGGGGCATATTTTCATTTCACATATTGCCTAAGGAAGTTAAAATCCTGGGTCTGTGCTCAGAATAATCACAGGGTCAGAATGGACCTTAGAATGTCCTTTATTATATAAATCATTTTTAAAAATGGGGTCTTATGTTATGTAGTCATTCCACATTGTGTTCTAGACACTAGTATGTAGATGTTTTTGGTCTCCAAGAAGATTCATTTTGAAATGAATTCTTAACCACTGATTACATGGAGAGTAGGGGTAGAGCCTGAACTTATGATTACATTGATGTAGAGAGCTCCAAAATGAAGTAACTCTCTCTATAAAGGTGGACTGGCATGTTTTCAGCAAATTTTATTTTGTGGAATTTTCTGGAGCCCTAAGAATTTGTGATTTGTCAAGTCACACAACCAGAATTTATCAAAAGCAGGACTTGAACCCAGATCTTTTTGGCTCAGCTTTCAGCTCTCTACCCACTGTGCCATGCTGCCCTTTATCATTTGGCAGATGATGACAAAAATCTAGGAAAATAACTAGAACAACAGCTCTAATATCAACATCTTGCTGTTGTTTGGATACTTAGCACCTTCCCACCTTCTTTAGCTTCTCTCCTCCTTGATAAGGGAACTGGAGAGTAGAGCTCCTGATTCTTTCCAAATATTTCCCTTTTAGAAGCAGTAATTGTACTACTTTCCACCTACAGTTCTACTTGGTTATATCTCCATGGAAAAGAAAAAAAGATGCCCCTCTGCCATTACTCCTGGTATCACTCTCCCATTTCCAACCTCCTTTTTTTAGTTTTCTTTCTCCATTAGATTTTAAGCTCCATGAGATCAGGGACTGTTTTTTTTTTTTTTTTCTTATTTCCATCCCTTATGTTTAATACAGTGCTTGGCATATAGTAGGCTCAATAGATGTGTTTAATTGAATTGAATTCATAATAATAAATGAATTTATTACAAGATCACTGAACTACTAAGCTTAGGGGTCAATTAGCCCAATTTGTTATTTTTACAGATAATGTCATCGAGACCTAGAGTTCACATAGGCACCTATAGATCAAAGAAGCCATGTTTTCTGAATCCGAATGAAACATTCTTCTCCCCAAAATTGCACTTACTTGGAATCAAAGTCTTTTGAAACTCTAAAGAAAAATGAACTAATTGAAGTAATTAACTTTTCATTTTATTTTTAAATGTCAGAAAAAAGGCTAAAGCAGGTGTGAGAAGTAGAGAAATAGAGCTGAGATTATGCATGTGAGGTCTTAAAACAAAGCAAATATTTTAAAATACTGCTTTCCGATAAGAACATAAATAACCTTCTTCAGCTATTCTGATTTCTGTGAAAACTTATGATGCACAATCACTTCTGGAAATAGAGCAGTTGTATTTAACCTAGCTCATCTGCCTGGCATTTAAAGCCTCCACAAGCTGGCTGCAACTTATCTCCTTTGACTTATAGAATATTCTCTTTTATGCATGTGATTGACTTTCATTCACTCCCGCTAGACTAGACAACAAGCTGAGTTCTCTAAACTTAGAATTTCATTTTTCTTTTCTATGTCTTTGTAGGCCATCCCTGATACCTTGAAGGCATGCTCTTTTCACCTCCAACCCTGAGAATTTGAAGCTGCCTAGAAGACTCAGTTCAGGTACAGCCTTATACTTGAAGCATTTCTTGACTGCCTTTTTTGGTGTTTCTACCTCAGATTACCCTGTAAGAGATTAGGTACTTTGGTGTGTAAGAAACTGGATTCATAATAAGAAAGACTTGAATTAAAATCCTGCCTTAGGCTAATAAGCTATATGATATTGGATAAGTCACTTAACTCCTCTCAACCTCTGTGTTTCCATCTGCAAAATGGAAATAATAATAGCCCTTAACCTCCCTTGACTTTTGTGAAATAAAATGAAATCATTTATAAAGTACTTTGAAATCCTTGATGTTCTCTATATATTACCATCATTATCTTTATTATTTAAAATTCACTACCAACAACTTAATTTCAAGAACAATTGATTCAAAATATGACATCTTTCTGGGAGACAACTTAAGACTACTATGATCTGGCTTAACCTTAAATCCATTGTGACTGCTCCTGAATAGAAATGGGTATGACTCCCTAGTCAAAGAGAGTTGAAACAAATTTATATTAATTGCATGTTACCCACATATCACATTGTATAGCTCCATTCAAAATCACATTAAAGAGCTATTTTAATTCATGAAAATTTCCTCTAATAATACTAAATTTTGTGTTCAATAAATGTAATTTTTTAAAATGTGTACCAAAAAAGAATAGAAACTGAAGGCCACAAACTTTAATTTGGAGGCCCAGTACATTGAAACAATGGATGAAGGACATCATTAGAAATACCTTAGTTTTCTTTGAACAAAGCCTTGAACAAAAATCAGAGGCATAAATTCCCAGATAACAGGGATTATTTTTGGTTCATATTTTTGAATAGCCAGGACCAAGGACAGTACCTGTATCTTTGTAACATTTCCATAAATCCTTGCTGAATGTTTGAATGAAGCTATTCAAACAATCTCACTAATCTTTAGGGAAGTCCATCTTTAATCTTCACAGTGTTCTATGACTGGCAGCTTCCTCAATTGATGTATAAGTGAGATGGCCCATGATATGCACTTACTTGTGCGTATGGCAACCTTTCTGCCGTAACCCACTTCTGTTAGGAGCATCTGAGTTGTTATCTCCCTGGGAAACAGCCATCTTAATTACCACTTCTCCTGGAAGCTAGTTATTTGCTTAGTAGGCCTTCCTGAACTGATTGCCTGCTATTGAGGAAGGTCTCCGGTAGCCTGTGGCATTTGGCTGTTGCTTTTTCTCCATTATTAGACCAGGTGTTTGATTTGGAAGGACCATGGGCTCCTCCAGCCTTACAAGCCATGTTCAGAGGGTAGCTTACCTTCCTTCTCTTGCCTTTGCTGAATGATCTTTGCCAAGAAGACTGAAAATTTTAGCCTTAATTGTGGAGAGAGAGAGGTTTATTCATGCCATTTGTGCATGTAGGAGGGAGAACAGGAAGGGAAAACCTCTTTAGATTCTTCTGCAGGCTGGTGAGTTCTCTGGGTCTCACTGCTTGTCTGTTTCATAATAAGAAATCCATTATCTAGGGTACTATACTATATCTTTCTCCATTTAAGGGGCTCCTCTGCTGTGGATATAAGCACATTATGTAGGCTGGGCTTAGTCATGAGTGGGCCTGATCTCTAAAAAGAAGGGAATCAGGCTTCCTTTTCTCACACTCCATACCCTTATCTTCTTGGGACAAATTATATAAAGTCTGAGTTTAGGCTCATGTCTGGGTCACATCAAATGTCAGGGTCAGGGGGTATAGCACACACTTCTTCAAATAGTATGAGACAGTTATTTATTTTCTTTTTTTAAAAAAATAGGTTTTTATTTTCAAGATACATGCAAAGATAGCTTTCAACATTTACCCCTGCAAAATACCTGTGCTCCAAATTTTTCTCCCTCCTTTCTTCCCAACCCCTCCCCTAGATAGCAAGCAATCCAATATATATTAAACCTGTACAATTCTATACATATTTCCACATTTATTGTGCTGCACAAGAAAAATCAGATCAAAAAGGGAAAAGTGAGGTATAAATAGCAAGCAAACAACAACAAAAAAGGTGACAATACTATGTTATGATCCACATTCAGTCCCCATAGTTCTCTCTCTGGATACAGATGGTTCTCTCCATCACTAGTCTATTGGAATTGGCTTGAATCACCTCATTGTTGAAAAGGGCAGTTATTTATTTTTTACACAGAGAATACATGCTAAACATATAAAACTCATAGAAATGAGCTTAGAAAAGATGTGGCAACACTAGCTACTGTTATACTTCGCCAGAAGGTTTCTATTTGAAATGATCAAAACTGCAACATCTTACAGAACTGCTGATTTGACATTTTGTATTTCATCTTAGCTCTTCATTATCGCTCTCCCTCGGAGTTCCTGCCTTATGACAAAATGGGCCAGGGCTGGGATCTTTCTCTTGCTGATGGTCATTTTCTCCAAGAGTGCTGGAGCAGTTGCTGGGCATTCTTTCCTTGGCTAATGATCAGATCTGTCTAAAAGGAAAATAAAAAATAACTCCTGAGCCCTTTGAATTGGCAGAGTAGCTTCCAAGCACAGACATGTTCTTTTTGTTTCCCTAATATTAAGAAAGAACAAGTGCAAAAGAGGTAAGCTAATACCCAGATTAGGCTTAAGTAGGCACGAAGCATGTTTCATCTGCCATGTGCTTGTGGCCACATGGTAATCAACCCTAAATGCTCCCTCTTCCACTCCTCATTACAACAAAGAAGTGATTAGAAACAGTCCAGATAGCATTCATTGTGTGAAAGAAAGTTGTGAAGGTGGGAGCATTTCCTTCTGAACCTCCTCATCAGCTCTTCTAAGTCATCTGTCCAAAATAGTACAGCCTGGTTATCTCTAAGAGCCAGGTCTTTTAGTGCTGTCACAGGTGGCTAGAATCATCCAGGAAGATGTCTGGGACATGCCAACCACCAAGGTCAAGGGGTATAGCTATACCCTATACACACACATATATAGTATGTGCTATACTTCCTTAAGTTACACTATGAAACTGGTATGAGGCAGATATTCATTTTCTACACATATTATTATTAAATATATTATTATTATTATTATTAAAGATATAATTATATATATTATACATATATATTAAACATAGAAAATTCTCAGAAATAAACAGAAAAGAAGTGATGGTACCATAGACTACTCAGAAGGTTACAATTTGAAATGATAAAAAATGAAAATGTCTAAGGTGTATGTATCTATATGCATATATGTACATAACACACAGGTTTTATGAATTTCTACAGGTGCCCCCATTGGATTAAATCTCTTTGGCAGTGTTTTTTTTTTTCAGTACTAACTAGAAAAGACAGGACAAATCAGATTGAGAAAGAATAGCAGCTTTTTCTTTTAAAATGCAGTCTAAGATTTTTGAAGGGAAATGGTTTAAAAGTTGAACTGTAGTCCTCTAAACAAAAGCCCTCATGATTCTATATATTTTGACACCCTATTTCTTTTCTTTTATTATTTATGTTTATTATTTCCGGGTGATTTTTTTTCTCAACAAACAAATGATTTAACTTTCCCTTCTGTATTAGGTATTGTGCTAGATGCAGAGGGGATATAAAGACAAAGAAATAACAATCTCTTCCTTGAGGTAGCTTATGTTCTAAGGGGTGGGAATGGCAGACAACATGTACACTAAGTAATAAATACAAAATAAATGTAAAATAATTTGGGAGTTATGTGGGAAGCAAGCTCTAATAACTGGGGGAATCAGGGCAAGAGCATTTTCAGTGAAATTTAAAGGCATCTGGATATTTAGGAGGCACAGATGAAGAAGAGCATTCAAGGCAGGAAACATGACTTGGGCAAAAACATAGCAATGGGAGGTAAAATTTCAGGTGTAAAGATTAAGTGGCTGAAATGGAGGCTTTGATAGGGAGTATTACATAATTAATTAGATGGGGAAAGTATGCAGAAAGCAAATAATAGAAAGTTTTAAATACTGTATAGAAGAGGTTTTATTTTATCCAAGAGACAATAGGGTATAACTAATGTACTTACATGCATGCATATGTGTGTACATATGTCCATATACACATGTGCCACACACAACACACATACATGTATATATGTACACATCACACAAATGCATGCATACATATGCACACATGCATATGTACTATACACACACATCCCTTAGTTTGTAATCTCACAGAGGGTAGAAGCCATATTTTTCTTAGAACAATGCTATGGATCCAGATGCTTTTTTTTTGGGGGGGAGGATATATTAGTTTCCTTAGTAGTAAGCAATAGTAAAACCTTAAGCAATTTGGGTTCAAAAGCCAGAGGTTGGTTTCTTTGTTTTTTAATTTGTTCTATAAATCGGTCTTTTTTAGGACAATCCCTTAGAAATTATTGCTAGCTCAGTGATCAAAAAGAAAAAAAATGAAAGTCCGACTGAGGAGAATGGGAATTCATATTCCATCTAGGGATTCTGGATGAGCCTGTTTAAGAGCTGAGTGCGACTCTCAACAGACATCCCATTGTATCTGTAGTTACCATGCTATTTGTCTTTTTAAAAAACTATGTTCTCCAAACTTTTAACTTCACAAGGACGTGACATTTTTTTATTTTAATAAAGCCATCGAAAGAGTACCCTTTTGGAGTGACTTTTCAAAAGCATCTTTTGTCAGCTGAGTGCTTTTATTAGCTAGCACAATTTTGCTAGACTCCATGTTAATAGAGACAGAAAGGAAATGTCCTTGAGTGCTGTGGGGGAAAGCATAGTGTGTGAAGACTCTCCAGGGGAAAAGCGATTGTTCCATTTTTTCCATTGTGGCACTAGGCACTTCATGCGATGTCTTAGTGGAAGAGAGTAAAAATTTTTCTTTATAACTATACAGATAAAAAAATGGGATTTCTTTTTTTTTCTTATACTAAAGTTGCTACTTGGGGGGACAGTTTTCTTTTTTTTTATTTTATTTGCATAACATATGTGTGGGTAATTCTTCAACAATAACCCTTACAAAGCTTTCCGTTACAAATTTTTCCTCCCAACTCCCCACCCCTCCCCTAGATGGCAGGATATCCACTACATGTTAATTATGTTAAAATATTGGCAAATCGAATATATGTATACATATTTCCAAACTTATCATTGTTGTGCAAGAAAAATCTTATCTACACAAATGATATATCAGATAAAGGAAACACAATGTAAGCAAACATCAATCAAGGAGTATGAGAATATTATGTTGTGGTCCACATTTCACATCCCTCTCTCTGGGTGTATATGGCTTTCTTCAGTGAACAATTGGAGGTGGTTTGAAACATTTCATTGTTGAAGAGAGCCATGTCCATCAGAATTAATCGTCATATAGTACTGTTGTTGCCATGTATAATGATCTCCTGGTTCTGCTCATTTCACTCAGCATCAGTTCATGTAAGTCTCTCCAGGCCTCTCTGAAATCATCTTGCTGGTCATTTCTTATAGAACAATAATATTCCATAATATTAATATACCATAATTTATTCAGCCATTCTCCAATTGAAGGGCATCTATTCAATTTCCAGTTTCTAGCCACTACAAAAAGGGCTGCCACAAACATTCTTGCACATGTGGGGCCTTTTCCTTCCTTTATGATTTCTTTGGGATATAAGCCCAATAGAAATGCTGCTGAGTCAAAGGGTATGCACAGTTTGATAACTTTTTGAGCATAGGGGGGACAGTTTTCTAAACTACTTCCAAATATTTTTATTGGACTTGGTGTGCGATGAGAGGGTTTCCTTTTTTTCCTTTTAGTGTGGGAGGCATCTTCTCAACTTTAAAATGAAGGAATTAGACTAGATTCATTCATTCAACAAATATTTATTAAATTCCTACTATTTGTTGGGCTCTGAGGATAGAGGGGAAAAAAACACACAAATCCCTGCTTTCTAAGGCTTACTTTCTATTGACTATTTCTAGCTCTGTGATCCCATGATCTAATTTAGCCCAATATTATTAAATATTTCACTAAATGTATGTGGGTATGCATATCAACTTTAGGCAACATACCCTTGATATCAAGGGAAAACTAGCTTATTGTTAGAGCTATCAAAAAAATGGAACAGACTACTCTTTGAGGTAGTTAATTACTCCTCCCGAGAAGTCTTCAAGCAAAGGCACTAAGGAATGATCTTTTATGTGATTCTGGGCATAGATTAGAGTAGGTGGCTCTTGAAGTCTTTTCCAGCTCTCATTCTGATGATTGTGTATAAAAATGATGACATGGGCAAACAATTTCCAATCTGTGATAATGATAAAGCTTATTTCCCATTTCTTGGCAATAAACTTGACTTACTGTTTGATAATGGACTAGAGATACAGTGAGATTGACATTTTTAGCTATGGCTAATATTGCTTGGTGTTCCTCATCTTAGATATTTGCTCCAAAGGAGAGTTTCCTCTTAGAGTGGAGTTCTAGGGGTGGTAGATTAGTATATGATAGCAGAAACAAAAAGGAGTATCAATGAAACTTTAAAAATGCATAAGAATTTTTTTAGATGCAGAAAGAAACACAACCAAACCCAAAGTAGTTAATATATATACACATAATATTTCTTTAAAAACAAACTAAACTTCAATTAACCAATCATCTAGCAAACATTTATTAAATACTATGATATTGTTGCAATAGGTCACAGTTTCTCATGTGAGTTTTTTTTCTTTGCTTATTGAAATGTTTGTTGTTGGTTTTTAAGTTCACTGTAAAAAGCAAATTTAAAAAAAAAGTAACTTAATGAAGGATACTTGGATTATAAATGGTTTTTTCCTGGGCTTCTTCATGAGAATTTAAAATGAAAGTCTTGTTTCCATGGCATCATTCTCTAAGGCATCTAGGAATGGAGTGCGAAATGTGACTATAATAGATTTTGATTCATTAGCAATATATTGTCACTGTTTGTGTTCTTATTCCCTGGCCTTGGATTTCTGGTTAACATTTATATATTAGTCACTTAAAAACTAAACCGAATTGACTGTTCTTATACCTCAATTCAATGTTGACCTTGGTAAGTCTATGGGAATTAATGCAGATAATATTCTATTTTCATTGTCCATTTATTAAGCACCTACTATTGTGTTGAGCAATGGGGACACAAATGTGAAGAATGAAACAATCTGTAACATAATGCTTGGCAAATAGTAAGTACTCAGTGAATGTGCTCTCTGTCTGTCTCAGTCTCTATCTCCATCTTTCTCTCTTTCTCTCTGTCTCTGATTCTCTCTCTCTCTGTCTCTGATTCTCTCTCTCTCTGTCTCTCTCTCTCTCTCTCTCTCTCTCTCTCTGACTCTCTTTCTGACTCTCTCTCTTTGTTTCTGGGTCTCTCTCTCTCCTCTCCTCTTTCCTTTCTCCTCATTCCTTTCTCCTCTTTCCCTCTCCCTCCTACTCTCTATCCCCCCTCTTCTCTCTCTCCTCTTTCGTCTCTTTTCTATCCTTCTCCCTCCCCGCTCTATTTCCCTGCCTTTCTCTTTCTCATACTCTTAAGGAGCTTACAAAAGCCAATTATTACCTGGCCATCAGTATTTTCCAAGTTGGAATTTTGAGTGAATAACATTTGGTTTTTCTGATAGGGTTAAAATTTGCTAAACAAACATGAGAAATCGAGTAGACCATTCCCTTGTCTTTGAGAAGGCTTATATTCAAATCACTTAGGATGGATTGAGTGTTATCTTTTATAAAGTATTTATAGAAGAAGAGTCTACAACCTTCAGGCTTTAACAATACTTGATATAAGGATTCCTTTCCTCATTGTAAGCCCTCATTTTAAATACAATGTAAATATATTTTCTTTAGGTTTCTGAAAGAAATTGGAGAACATTGATATAATAGTCCTTTCCATTTTCAAAGATCTTTTAGAGATTACTTCAGCTTTGAAGTAATGTGGTATAATGGGAAAAATGTTTGTTGTTGTTCAGTCATTTTCCAGTCTTGTCTGACTCTTTTTTAAAAAACACATTTTAATAATTTTTTATTTAGTTCTCTTAAAAATATTTAATAGTATTTTACTATTTTTTCTAATTATATATGAAGTTTATTTTCAATATTCATTTTTTAAAAAGATTTTTAGTTCCATGGAAAGTTAGATGGTGCAATGGATAGAGCACCAGCTCTGAAGTCAGTGGGACATGAGTTCAAATCTGAAACTCTTAGACACTTAACACTTACTAGCTGTGGGACCCTGAGCAAGTCATTTAGCCCCTAATTGCTTTGCAAAAAAATACTTAAAAATTTTGATTTCCAAAATTTTCTCTCTTCCTGCTTTTCCTCTCCCTTCTTCAAGACAGCAAGCAATCTGATATAGGTTATACATATGTAATCATGTTAAACATTTCTACATTAGTCCTATTGTGAAAGAAAAACAGAGCAAAAGAAAAATAAAACAAAAAAAAGTTAACATTGTATGCTTTGATCTTCATTCAGCTTCCACCAGTTCTTTCTCTGGATAAGGATAGTATTTTCCATCATGAGCCTTTTGGAGTTGTTTTGGATTATGATCAATATTTTCCTGAGAAGAGCTAGGTTAATTATAGTTGATCATTTCAGTGTCACTCTTACTATGCATGATGTTCTCCTCCTCCTGATTACTTTACTCAGCATCAGTTTGCATAAGTCTTTCCAGTTGTCAGAATCTTCTTGACCCCAGTTAGGAGTGTGCATATACTGTATAGCTCATTTTGTAGATGAGGAAATGGAAGCAAACAGAGTTAAGTGACTATCCCAGAGTCACACATCTAAAAAGTGTCTGAAGTTATATATATTTGAACACAGAAAGATGAGTGTTCCCGACTCTTGGCCCAGTGCTCTATGCTTTGCACCACCTAGCAGACAAATAGGCACAGTAACTGGCTGAAAATTAGAAAAAAAAACAACAAAACAAAACCAAAGTGTGAGTTCAAGTTCTGCCAATTACTAGGTAACCTGACCTTGGTAACATGACCTTGAGTAAGTAATTTAAATTTTCTGGCATCAGTTTCTTTATCCACAAAAACGGAAGCCCAGACTAGGTCATAGCTAAGTTTCTGTCTCCAAGATTCTATGATTCTTTTTCTAATTCCTAAAACTTTTCAATTGCTCTTCCATATGTGATGATCTTTGTACTTCTGAGAAACAACATGCCATGGTGGAGTTATCAGTGGATGAAGGGGCCATATGACTTCATTGTCACTTATCAGCTGTCTGGTCTTGAATGAGTTATTGGACCTTAGTAAAATTCAGTTTTTTCTTCTACAAAATGGGGATAAAAATTCTTTCCCCAACCACCAGAGTTGCTGTGATAATCAAATGAGAAACTATATATAAAAACACTAAAACATTATGCAAATGTAAGCTATTAGTCTTCTCAGATCTAGAGACATTTGGCATACTGGGTAGAATGCTGGACCTTAAATCAGGAAGATGAGTTCTGTTCTGTGGCTTAGGGTTTGACCATATAACATCTTCTGAGCCTATTTTCCTGATCTGTTATGTGAGATTATTATTCCCTGTACTACTTACCTCACAGATTTGCTATGAGCCCCCAATGAGATTGTGTGTGATTATGTATATCTATCTATCTATCTATCTATCTATCTATCTATCTATCTATCTAT
>JAJPUD010001992.1:176613-199271 GCA_023553655.1 Myrmecobius fasciatus
TATCTATCTATCTATCTATCTATCTATCTATCTATCTATCTATCTATCTATCTATCTATCTATCCATCCATCCATCCATCCATCCATCCCTCTATCCATCTATCTACCTATCTGTCTGTCTGTCCATCCATCCGTCTGTCTATCCGTCCATCCGTCCATCTATCTATCCATCCGTCTGTCTGTCTCTCTGCCTATCTATCTAGAGAAAACTTTGCAAATGATAAACTCTATATAAATATCACTTGCGATTATGATTATATAAAAATACCAAACTGAAAAGCTTAAAGACTCTTCTGGCACCTAACTAGTTTAGGGACTGAATATGCAGCTGTTTCTCTTCCTGGATAATTGTGCTTATTGGCTATTTCATTGCCATTTCATTTTGGGGTCCGTGGTTCTATGGGAATTTGATGTAGATAGAGCTCTTTCAATCAATTTTCCTATTGTGTGGCAAAGGCTCTTTGGGGATTTGGAGGGTCCCAGTAGCTGCCTTATCTCTCTTAACTTGCTGTTTGTTTGTGGTCCAGTTCATAAAACAAACTGAATTGGTTGTCCTGTTCTAAACCCCACAGGATTCCCAACCCTGTGTCAGTTTTGGGATGGAAATTGTATTCCCAATTGTCTTGTTGAGCATTTGTCAGTGACAAAAGATTGCTTCGATTGCTGCCTGAAAGATCCTGGAGTTGACTTTTTCTGTATTTTTCCTTTTATATAAATTAATTCTGCCAGAGGCATATGGTTTTGTATATTTTCTTTTAACAAAGCACCTTTCCTCCATTGTAACAAGCCTTTGCCACTAATTTCCTGTGCATGATGGTTCTTGCTGCTGCTTTCTGCTTTGCCTCTGAACACATCAGCTGAACCTGCTGAGAAAGTTTAAAACAGATGAAAAAATAGAGTTTAAGATACAAAACAAAGGTCGTGGGGTGTTGAGACATGACAGAGGAGAACGCAATTAGATGTTCCATAATAGACTACTTTTCACCCGCTGAAGATTCCAGACTGGAAGCAAGTCATCTTAGCAAAGAGGGAAAGCAATTAATATAGGAAGGCCATTTTCCCTGTCATGGGCAAGGGTTCCTCAGCAATTTCTTCCTCTGAGATGTTGGTGTTTTCAGAATTCAATGGCTCATCCTCATTGATACAGTTAATAGAAAAGGGAGAAATTAGTTTTAATGAAATTGATCATTCTGTAATGTATCTTGAGATATCCAGGACTAATTAGTACTGAGTTATATAATTAGCAGGTATAGGCCAGACCTGTGATATAATAAGTCTGGGGTAAAGAATTTTATTCTATCACATCTGAGGTGCAGACTCCTTTAAGGTAGGAACTATTTTTTGCTTTGTCATTGTAGCCCTAACAGCTATCACAATAAATAATGCAAGGTATGTTTATAAATACACACATACACTTGTGTATCTGTACATATAGATTTATTTTTATAGTCTTGGAGACTCAGCAACTAAATATGTGTCCATAAACATATATATATATACATATATATGTATGTAAATGTGTGTATGTATATATGTATAGTTTTATACATATATGTAGTCTCAGAGCCTCTGTGATTATGTATCAGAATATGTGTATGTACACATATGCACATGTATTTGTAAATATATCTAGCCTTATATATCATGATAAGTACTAGGGTTACAAAGATAAAACAAAAAAGTCCTTTTGGACTTTTATCCTGATTAACAAGGTAAAACTCAAGCCAAAGAGAATTAAATGGATTTTATTGTAAGTATATCAAGGCAGCAACATATTGATGGACTAATCACTGAAGATCAGCAATAACTTAAAGGTAGTAACAGCTTTAATAGGTAATTTTAAGACAAATTCAGTTTAAGACAATTCAGTTTTAATCTATCATCTCAGCAAAAGAACTTGAACACTTGTATACCAATTCTTCTCCAAGGTAACAAGAACATGACAATTTATAGGCAGGGCTACATTATAAAAAGTGGTGATACAAAAAGCTATAGACTTGCTGTTTCATTCCCCACCAGAATCTCCCCCAACAATGATTGGTAAGAAGGATTAGGAATAATGAGATGCTGAATCAACATATCTTTGAACATTATGTACCTACATAAATACATGTGTGTATGTATATTACAAATATATGCACACAGGGCAGCTAGGTGGCACAATGGATAGAGCACCAGCCCTGAAGTCAGGAGGACATGAGTTCAAATGTAGCCTCAGACCCTTAACACTTCCTAGCTGTGTTATCTTGGGCAAGTCACTTAACCTCAATTGCCTCAGCAAAAACAAACAAACAACAAATATATACCTATTCTATTTCATATAGAATATATAAAATATATATAGTGAATTATATAGAATACATATAAAATAAATAAAATATATATTTTATAAATTTATGTGTTCTAAATATTTAATTTCATTTGTACATGTAACCTCCCAATAAAGAAACAACTTCTAGCATGGAGATCATAGTATCAAAGAGCTAGTAACTGAAGAAATCTCAGTGGCTATCTAGTTTACTTCATTAAGTCTTAGAGAAAGGAAATGATTGATGAGAAAGGGAATGGTAGAAGATGAGATGGATGGATAGTGTCATGGAAGTAGTGAATATGAGCTTCTTACAGACTTCCTGAGATAGTGGAGGATAGAAGAGCCTAGTATACTATGGTTCATGGGATCATGAAGGGTTAGATATGACCAAATGACTGAACCACAATCTTTTTTTTTATAGATTTATCTCTAGAAGGGATGTGAGAGCTTACTTCATCTTCTTCTTCCCTCATTTTGTGAGAGGAAATAAAGACTCCAAGAAATTAAATGACAGAACCATGGTTATATTATATATTATATATAATTATATATATATATATGTATATATATAAATTGTTGGAGCCAAGATTTGAACCCAAATTCCAAATCTTTCCATTGGGACCTTTCCATTGTATCTTTTTCCTGAGTTGAATTTTACTAGTGACCATTGATCTATACAAAGTCACATTATCATGTCTTCTTAGAAATGTTTTTAGCAAAACAGACTTTAAGGTTGTACCTTTATGTGTTAGAGGTTGTTCAACCTTAACTATATGACCCTAATGATGAAGTCAGAGTAGCAATTCCTAGTTTGAAATACAAGGTTCAAGGCACATGTGATCAATTCGATGGTGTTCTCTTTGCCAAAATATACCCTTATTTAAGAGAAGAGGTTGCAGAAAAAATGAAGAGGCAAAATAGGCATCAGAAGTGGGAAATAGAAATAGATTTGGGAGAGTAATAGAGTTAGCAAGGAAAGGGGGTTTGGAAGAAGCCATAAAAAGAATACGTCGTGAGGTATGAGTATATCATTGACTGACAGACTAAATCCATAGAGAAGTTTAACAGACTAAACAGAGTTAGCTATAGTAAGGAGAAAGAATACATCAAAGGGAAGACACCATGAGAAGGGAGAGAGTACCTCATAGTTGGCTTAGTCTTGAAAAGTATTTAGCAAAGATCATCATAAGCACTTCTTTCTTAGGGGAAGTAACCTTGGGGGTTTATGGGGAGGAGGCAAAATAAAAGCAAGAATAAGGGTATATATTGAGACATTGAAACTACTTTGAAGATACCAACAAAGGCTGTCTGGGTTTCTTGGGTTCCCATCATAGGTATCTTAAAGGTATCTTAAACATGCTAATCAAGGCAGTCAGGACACATCATGGTTGCCTTAACCAAGGTAACAAGAAACTAAGTCAAACATGACAATTTGTAGGTAGGGTACATGACAAAAAACAGTGATACAAAAAGCTTTAGACTTGGTGTCTCATTCCCCCCCCCCCAGAATTTCCCCCAACACCGATTGGTAAGTGGGACTAGGAATAGTGAAATGCTGAATCAACATACTTTCAATACTATTGAAATTGTAAACAAAGTTTCCAGGATGAGCATTTTAGCATTTCTTGAAAAAGGGAGAGAATAAGTTGATTTCAGAGTTTTCATCACTGGTATATGGGTGATGGCAATAGTTTGGTGTTCTAGTTCAGAAAGACCTAATTTCAAGTTTTGCCTCTGATGCATACTGGCTATATTACACCAAACTTCTCAAGTCCAAAGGCAAGACATGAAGAACATAAACTACAGATGAATTGCCAATCTTCATTCGTCTAATATTCATTTGTCTACACCGAGAGATCCTGTCACCAGTGAAATCACAGGTCTGAACCTCACCCTTCCTTAAAATAATTCATGAATGATTGATTCATATTGTGTCAGGAATAATCAATAAGTAGAAAACCTTGTGGAAAGGCACTAAGACAAGAATAAGGGGACATGGTTTCTTGGATTGCCAATTAAAAAAAGTTTTAATGGATATCTTCTGTTTTTTTTACATCACCAGAGCTATCTCAAATATCCCTCCTTTCCCTCTCAGAGAGCCATTCCATACAACAAAAAGTAATTTTTTAAAGAGGAAAAAATTACCATAACTGATCAAAAAAGTCTGAATGTATGTGTAATGTTTAAAATCTGTGGACTTCTTACTTGCACAAAGGGCTAGGTCTACATATTTCTTGACGAGTCCTGTTTGATCTTTATAATTTTATTAATTCATTTTTTTTGCTTTTTGCTAAAGCAATTGGGGTTAAATGACTTGCCCAGGGTCACACAGCTGGGAATCTGGTCTGAGATCAGATTTGAACTCAAGTCCTCCTGATTTCAAGACTGGTGCTGTATCCACTGCGCTAGCTGCCCCTATTAATTCATTTTTGAGGGTTTTTTATATGTGGCCATTATTTCCATTTAAATTGTTGTAGTTATTGTGTTTGTTGTTTTCTTGAATGTGTTAATGTCACTCTGTATCAGTTCATATAGATTTTCTATGGTTTCTGTAGTTATCACACATACACATCATTTCTTATTGCCCAGAAATATTTTATTACATTTATAAATCACAATTTATTTAACTCTTTTAGGTCACTAAGTATCTACTTTATTTCCAAATCTTTGCTAACTCAAACATAATGTCTATAAATATCTTGGAAGGTATGGGTATTTTCTTCTTATCATTGACTTTCTTGGGGCATACATCCAGTAATGAAATTTTTGATTTAAAAGATATGGACATTTTAGTCACTTTATTCAGATAATTTCAAATTGCTTTCCAAAATGGTTGGACCAATTTACATCTATATCAGCAATGTATTATCCACAACCCTTCCAACATTGTATATTATCATTTTTTGTCATCTTTGCTAAATTGCAGTATGTGAGGTAAAAACTTCATAGTGATTTTGATGTGCATGTCTCTTCTTATCAGTGATTTGGAACATTCATGTAGTTGTGGATACTTTGCAGTTCTTTCAAGAAATGTTTGATCATATCCTCTGACCACTTATTTATTGGGGAAAGGTTATTTGTCATATACACACATAGACACACACATATGTAATTAATTATATATTTTAGATAACAAACCCTCATAAGAGAAATTTGATACAAAGATTCCTCCCATTCAACTATTTCTCTTCTTGTTTTTAATGGAGAAAATAGTTTGTTTTAATGATATTTTGAGTTTCTTTCCTAATTTTTCTTCTGCTTGTTATTCTATCATTTTCAGGTTTTGTATACCCTTGGGATGATTTTGCTTTGTTGAGTATCTTTCCAAGCTTCCTTTAAACTGGATTTACCTCTCCTTGATTCTCTTTCTCTGTGAGGTAATACTACTCATGATTATCTATCATTCTTTTTTTTTTCAGGAGAATTCAGTCTAATCCATTAATGCCTTTAGCAGTCCTCTCTATTTGACAAGCAAATTAGGTGGTTCTGCATTTCTGGGCTCTTTGGTCTCTTGATTGTGGCAAGCAATTTACAATGGTTAATTTAAAAAAAAAAAGCTATGTAAGGGTTAATGTTGAAGAATTACCCATACATATGTTTTGCAAATAAAATAAAATTAAAATTTTTTAAAAAAAATCATCATATTGATGTCTTGGTTACTAGTTTTTATTTTTGTTCATCAATTACTTGTTTAACTAATTTGGGATTAATTTCTTTCAACTGTATTGTCTTCCATTTTGTGCAGGATTGGTGAACTTTTTGATTTGAGGTTCTAATCTTGGATCTATCCAGTTCAACAAACATTTATTAGACACCTACTATATTCCAGGCCTAGAGACAGCCTGATATAATGTGTGATACTTGGCCTGCATACCAGGAAGATCTGGATTTCAGGGTTCCCTCTGAATTTTATAGGTTATTGGACACTGTCAGTTGACTTCTAAGTACTTTAGGTAGCTCTTTACTATAAGAAGCAGGGAAGCTGACCTGTGTTGGTAGAGGGAATTTTCTCATTAGGGACATTGGTATATCAGTGAAATAATAGGCCTATATTCATTTGTATGTGCAGCTAAGTGTATCGGTTGATAGAACGCAGCACCTAAGGTCAGGAAAAACTGAATCCAAATCTGGCTTCAAGCACTTGATAATCTCTGTGACCCTGGGCAAGTTATTTAACTTCTCTCTGCTTCAGTTTCCTTATATAGTGTGTACACTATGCTAAATACTTTACAAATATGATTTTATTTCATCTTCACAACAACTCCGGGGAGATAGGTACATTATCACCATTTTAGTACAGAGTAGGCTCTTAATAAATGCTTCATTCTTTTTTCCTTTCCTTTCTTCCTCCCTCTTTCCTTCCTTTCCTCCCTCCCTTCCTACCTTCCTTCCCTCCCTCCCTATCTTCCTTCCCTCCCTCCCTTCCCACCTCTCTCCCTTCCTCTCTTCCTCCTTCCCTTCTTCCCTTCCTCCTCCCTTCTTCCCTTCTTCCCTTCCTTCCTTCCTCCCTTTCTCCTTTCCTTTCTTCCTTCCTTCCTCCCTTCCTCCCTCCCTCCCTCTCTCCCTTCTTTCCTCCCTCCCTTCCTTCCTCCCTCCTTCCCTTCCTTTTTTTCTTCCTTCTCCCTCCCTCCCTCCCTCCATTTCTCCCTTCCTTCCTTCCTCCCTCCCTTCCTTTTTTTCTTCCTTCTTCCTCCCTCCCTCCATTTCTCCCTCTCTCCCTCCCTCCTTCCTTCCTCCCTCCCTTCCTTTCTTTTCTTCCTTCCTCCCTCCTTCCTTCCTTCCTTCCTTCCTTCCTTCCTTCCTTCCTTCCTTCCTTCCTTCCTTCCTTCCTTCCTTCCTTCCTTCCTTCCTTCCTTCCTTCTTCCTAACCTACTTGACATTACAATCACACCAGTAGAGTATGTTATTCATTAATCATTTCTCCCTCTCACAAAATTAATGTCCCACCATCTTTTTTCAGTGATAAATTTCTTTTGACTTCTTTTATCATGCTTTGCCTTTATTGTTCCTTGTTCACAATGTTCATTTAAATCAAATTCAATAAGCATTTTAAGTTTCTTGTTCCAGGAACTATACTAGACACTAGGGATGCATTTTTTTCTGAGGCAATTGGGGTTAAGTGACTAGTCTAGGGTCACACAGCTAGGAAGTGTTATGTGTCCAAGACCAGATAAGATGGTGGCAACTGGAAAAATGATTTGGGTTCTTGTAGAAGGACATAGCAGAACAAAAAGGAATTCTGTTCATCAATCACGTTTCTGATTCCAATCTCTCATGTAGAGAAAGGGAAATTTTTGTTTTTTCTAAAAAGTGATTCTAGAATAGTCTTCTTTAAAAAAACAAAAACAAAAACAAAACAAAACAAAGCAAACCTTTCATTTCTGGTGGCAGCTTTTTATTTTTTGGCTCTTGGAGCAACTGCTTTCTGAGTGAGCCCCCTCTGAGCAGATCCTTTCTTAGCTGGGGCCTCTGGTAGGGGACTTTCTGATACTTCTGCCTGGGGGCTGTTTTCTGGCCCTCAGTCTTCTTTAAGGAGATCTTTTTAGTGGAGACCTTTGAGACTTGTGCCTTCTGGACAGCTCCCTTCTTAGAGGATCCTTTCTGGAGCTTTTTCATAACAGAAAAACAAAAAAAAATTTCTGTTTTTCATTTTCTTGGCCTTCATGACTTTGTAATGGTCAAAATTTATCATCTTAGCTTTCCTTTCTCTAGTTTTGATCTTCTTGGCCCATCTTGTGGTTTTCCATTTTGTATTGATCTTTTCTTTCTCCCAAGCAGCCTGGACATAATTCTGATGTGTGGGAAATTGAGAACAAAGTCTGTAAGTTGCACACATTTGAATGGCATGGCCTGCTTCCCCCCCATCACTGTGCCATCAACCAAAGCCCAGTTCTGATCAATAACATTCCCAATAGCTACCAGTTTGCTGGCATGTGGTCCAAAGGAAATGGAGGCTACATAGCCAATTTCCACATAACACCTAAACACCATGTTGGCGGCACCAAACCAGAAGGCTAGAATATAGTCTTCTTAATAAAGGAGAAATATCTTGAATAGCACCAACTTTGGGTTTGTTGTGAGGATAGTCCCAAGTTTGAGTTTGGGGATCAAACCTCAGAGAAAGATAAGGGAATTTCCTGAGCCACATGTCTTTCAAAGAAAGCAAATTGCCCATGTAGCCCCTGTAGTCAGAGGAACAATAAGGGTCAAAATTAGATCTTGTGGAGCAAGAAATTTGATTTTTGATAACTGCCCAATATCACACTGACATGGTATACATGAAATGTGTTATAACTGCCAAATATAACATATAGTACAAGTCCAATGGGAAGGCAGTTGTCTGTCTAGTAGCCCCAGAATATGTTGATTCCTTGGGAAGTGGGGCAAGTCCAAAATACCCAGGGAATAATGAGTCTGGGAAGTATTGGAGGAAGCTATAGAAGAGCTAGGGCTTCACTGATTTATCAGTTTTATCCTGCAGGCAACCCCTACTTCTATTCCAAGGGGAACTTTGAATGCTTTCTGTAATTTAGTTATCCGTTTATAGATTCCTATGAGTCCTTTGCATCTTTGGCATTTTCCACTGGGTGAAATAAAGGCTATTTCACATTCGTGAAAATCTAGACACGAGTTAAACGTAAGCTATATTTGGAAATTTTCTTGGGAAAATTGCTGAGTGCAGGCAATGAGCCAAAAAGAGATTCACAGCTTTGTGGGTAAGTTCCTAATATTTGACTCTGTGAGTATAGAATTTTAGGGGATCCTGGGCCCCAGGTTATATTTTTGTTCTATAAAACATCCTTTTCATTGAAAGTCTATTTGCTTTGGAAGACCCTAATTTGAAATGAAAATTTGAAAATTTACAATAAAATAAAATGCCCTGATTTTTACTTTGAAGAACTACTTCTCTTCCTCCTCCCTTCCCACCTCCTGTCCTTCATTCATTTCTTCCTGAGAAATTTACATGTATCTGTATGGAGCTACAGGCAGATTAAATGAGGAGATGGGATTTATGTGCTAAGCATTGTTGTCATACCACTTTCTCTACCATGTTCTCCCTTCCATGGTTTACCAGGATTCTTCTCCAGGGAGAAACATAGAGGAGGCTGGCTTCTGTAGAGGAACTTGAATGTCAACTACCCTCGCATTTCCCCAGGGATCTTAAGGAAAATAAAAAGTAATTCTGCCTTAAAAAAATCTAGGGATCCCTGCTCTAAGCTTTTCTGTGACTATTATAAACAGAACATCATGTTCTCTTCTTGAAAGGGTTTCTACATCTGAGAAGAGGCTTTTTCGGGGAAAGCTAGCTTTTCTCTTTTTCAAAAGGGAACTGACAATCTATTGGGCTTTTGATTTTTTTCTCTTGCAATGATCGAGGCCTGTAATCTTTGATCCCTAACAGTGGGGCAACAAAGTTCTTCTCTTAAAAGATGCAAACCATGTTCTATTAAGAGAGGCTCCAACTCAAGGCAGTTCCGGAGCTAAACAAAGACAAAATTGCCACTGGGAACTGGGACTCTGCTATTTTCTTCAGGGAGTGGTTTTTTTTTTCTCTAGTGACAGCAGGAACCTAATTTGAATTTAACATATACTTACTTGGTATCTTTTGCAGATTCTTTTTTGGAAGAACTATCTGCTCTTGTGAGAGGGTCCATTTCCTGATCTGCTTCCTACTGTGAAGCTCACAGCTACCTTTGGTGGCAAAAGCTCCTTTGGAAAGCAAGTTCTCAGTGTTGGGGAACAGGAAGGTGAGGGTTGCCAAAGACAGAAGGGCAAGTTTTGAAAAGTTCAAGGTAAGGGTTGAGTCCCCTGCCCCTGTCAGTAGAAAGGGCTTTGCACCTTCTGTATGAAAATCTCCTGATCCTGCCACCTAATAATGCCTTTGAGTATAGAGGGTCACATATAATGGGGGAACTCTGGGTGAGGTTATAAAACCCTCCAGTCCAGCAAGGAACCTGCTGAGTGTCTGGTTTGGCTCCTCATCCCCCCTCAGAAAGGCATCTCAGCCTAAGAAGTCAGGGGGTGTGACAACCTGTGTTGTAATTAAAGCAGAGTTATACTAAATGGCAAAGAAACATCTGCACACAATAGCAAGTTGTTTATGTGGTCCCACATGAGCAGTATATAGTTAGCACATGTGCAGTGTGCTATGGTTATGTAAGGGTATTAGGATATATAAGGCTGAGAGAATTTTGAATAAACGTACTCCATGTTTGATTATCCACATGAGTTCTGCCCCTTCCCTTTTCACCCATGATCAGGATTTGAGCTGGTACCGAAATCCTCCAGTAAGCAGGTCTGGACATTCCTCTACTTTAAAAAATTATTAAAAGTAATTTTGAATTTATTTTGCATATATATATTTCTTGATAAGCTTTATTTAATCCAATTCAACATAACCCAATCTAATAACAACATATACATAATTAATGTACAAATACATCTATTATGTCATGAGACATGTTATATGTGTTTAATATATTATACATACATATATAATCTCTATTATGTCATGCCCCCCCACTCAATATATTCCAGTGACTTCCTATTACTTCTATGATCAAATATAGACTTCTCTAGTTAACATTTAAATCTCTTCAATGTGAGTAATTTTTTAAGCTTTTTATTTGTATAACATATGTATGGGTAGTTCCCCAACATTGATCTTTACAAAGCTTTCCAATACGAATTTTACCCCCAGTTCCCTCCCCTCCCCTAGGTGGCAGGAAGTCCACTACATGTTAATAATGTTGAAATGCTTGAGAAGTTATGCCAAGAAAAATCCTATCTACAAGAAAAAAAAGAATCAGAGAAAGGCAACACAATGCAAGCAAATGTCAATAGAGATCATGAAAATGTTACGTTGTGGTCCATATTTCATGTCCCTCTTTCTGGGTGTATATGGTTTTCTTCAGTGAACAATTGGAACTGGTTTGAGACAATACTTTATTGCAGAGAGCCATGTCCATCAGAATTGATCATCATGTAATACTGTTGTTGCTGTGTATGTGAGTATTGTATGTTCTAGAAAGACTAGGACCTCTGGTGTGAGAGCTTGCTGAGCCCCTTTCAGGGCTGTTTATACATCATAGATATCTACCTTTCATCTGACTCTGACTTTTAGCTTCAAGAAGCTGTGGAGACTTCCCTGGAGGAATGGACAGATGAGAACAATTTGTTCTAAATGCCATGAAAGTGGCTGAAGCAGGTGCTGTAGTATACTTAGAGATTGGTTGGCCATCTAAGATACCAAAATCAGCCACTGCATCCTTAGCATTTTGTTTTGCCTTGTTACTGGACTTTTGTGAGTTTCAGACTCATTAAACAATGAGACTAAAGACTTTGTACAACTCTCCCACATTTTAATTCAATTTACTCACAAGTCAAGATATTACCCATGATGTTATTGGTCCTCTTCAAAAATGGAGGACAAACAATGACAATTCTCTTCCCAGCTTGTCCCTTCCTACTTTTTTTGTTGTTATATATGGTATCCTTCCACCCGCTGCAATCTGGTCACTGGCATAATTCTTGCTGTTTCTCTCTCTCTTATTAATGATTTTGTTCTGGCTGTCTCCTGTGCCTGAAGTCACTTCCTTCTCATCTTCCTCTCTTGTCATCTTTGGCTTTCTCCAAGACTCAACTCAAATACGACTTACAAGAAACTCTTCGTCTAGCTACTAATGTACTTTTTTGTATTCATTTTGTATATATTAGTTACTTACATAAAATAGTCAATAAATATTTCTTAAATGTATAAGTTGTCTTCCCAGGTTAGATTGTAAGATTCTTGAAGGCAAGTTCTGTTTCAGGTTAACAAGTCAAGTCAACAAATATTTATTAAATACTTATTATGTGTCAAATAATGGCAAACAATAGTAATAACAACATCAATAGACTAGTCCTTACATTCAAGGAGTTCATAATCTAATGGGGGAAAACAGCAAACAAACAACTGTGTAAAACAAGATAAGTACAGATTTAATTAGAAATAATTGACAGAGAAAAGGTACTAAGATTAAAGATGACTGAAAAGGATTTCTTAATAGAAAAATATACTTTAGTTGGGACTTAAAAGAAGAGAAGGAAGCTAGGGGAATCAAAATGTGGAAGAAGAGATTTTCAGGCTTGAGGGTAGTTTTTGTTTCCCTGGTGCTTAGAAAGTGCTTGCCAGATAGTAAGCAATTAATAAATATTTGTTGGTTGATTGATGGGATTGGCATATAAAATGAACATTAAGGAAGCTAGGAGTCCTAAGAGGAATAAATGAGAGGGGGATGTATACATGGATGGAAAGCAGCCTGTGCAAAGACACTGAGACAGAAGATCAAATGCCAAACATGGGACAGCATGCCAAATGGAACAGCAAATGGGCTAGTTCAGTTGGAATATAAAATGTGTGAAAGGAAGTAATGTGCAGTATATCTGGAAAGTCTGTCTGGTACCTAATTATGAAAGGCTTTAAATGCCAGTTGAAGAGTTTGCTTTTTATCCCAGAAGCAACTGGGAGTCACTGAACATTTTTAGGGCTTTCAAATGATAGGTTCAACTATGTCTTAAGAAGATTATTGGATACTGGAGTTAGGAGGACCTGAATTATTCAGATCCTTAATCCAGTTTGCCTCAATTCCTTATCTGTAAAATAATCTGGAGAAGGAAATGATCCAATCCAATCTTGCTTAGAAAAACCTCAAATGATATCATAAATGAAATTAATGAACAATAACAAAGGACAAGGTAATATGCTAAATCCTATAGATGATAGAAAATATTAATAATGCATCCCACAGAATTTTAAAACATTTTCCTTACAATCTTAAGATATAAGCAATGCAAGAATAATTGATCTAACTTTACCAATGAGGAAACTGAGAATGAGAGAAGTGCCTCATCTGATAGTAACTATTGAGTACCAAAACTGGAATTCTGTCCCAGTTGCTCTTGACTTTAAATCCATGGCTATTTACACTGAGACCATGGCCACTTGCACCAGGAGAATATCAATAGTAACTTCCTCTAGAAAAAGTTCCATCTTGATCTAAATTTGTTGAGGATTTAGGGAGGTAGGACAGATAATTGCAGTACTTGAAAATCACATTTCTTTAACCTTGTAATTTGCAAAAATGTTCCAAATAATCTTATGAGGTAATTCATGCAATATTATTGCCCTCATTTTATAGATCAAAAGATAAATGACTCCCTAAGATCAAATATATAATAAGTATCAGGAGGATTTCTGAGGGTAGAGCCAAGAATAGAGAAAGCACTGGATTCATGAAAATATTAGGCACACAATTGTTATGGTGGTAGTGGTAGTGGTTCAGTCATATCTAACTCTTCATTACCCAATTTGGGATTATCTTGGTAAAGATACTAGAGTGGTTGTCCATTTTCTTCTCCAACTCATTTTACAGATGAGAAAATTGAGTTAAACAGGATTAAAGAACTTGCCCAGGGTCATACAGCTAGTAAATATTTGAGGCTGGAGTGGAACTCATGAATATGAGTTTTCTTGATTCCAAGGACAGTACTCTCCTTTGTTGTTAATAGACACTTAAGAAATGTCATTAGATTAATGAAAGAAGGGAGAGGGAGAAAGAGATATGTCTTCTTTGTCCATATCCACGATATATTCTTTATTAGCATTTCCAAACACTTCAGTAGATCGATTTTTTTAAAAGAGAAAAACAACTAAGGAAACCATAAACACAAAAAACAAATCCCACCTAGTGGTTCCCAAGTTTTTCTTTTTTGTTTTTGTTTTTGTTTTTTGGAGATTCAATATCTTGCCTTGACAGAGTTTCTATATTTTAATAGTTGAAATGAATTAAATTCTTATTTTGATGGGGGAGGATTTTGTGAAATGTTCCCTAGAATGTAGTTGGAAAGAGCTTGGAATGCTGGCAAACCAGGGCTGGGAGAGACTGTTTGTACTATAATGAACTCAAGTACCATTTTTACATAATTCAACAAGGATCCACCCTCAGGACCTTAAGATTTGTAGGCTCTTGGATGGAACTCTGAGCTATGTTCTTTCAATTGAGGAAAAAGCCATAATAACTCTAGCTTAATTGACTGACTTGAATTTGAATTTTATGAGGGGAGGGGCAGTAAATGAAATGAAGGATAAACTGTTTATTTTGAAGAAAATGCATATATAATTGAAAATATCTCTTGGTGGATTGGAGAGACTTGCATGAACTGATGCTGAGTGAAATCAGCAGAACCAGGAGAACATTATACACAGCAACAAGACTATACGATGATCAATTTTGATGGACATGGTTCTCTTCAACAATGATGTGATTCAAACCAGTTGTGCTGCGATGAAGATAGTCATATACATCCAGAGAGAGGCCTGTGGGAACTGAGAGTGAACCACAACATAGCATTTTAACGCTTTCTGTGAATATTTCCATGCATTCTGTTTTCCTTCTTAGGTTGTTTTTTTTTTTTTCTTCTTCTCTTTCTAGATCTGATGTTTCTTGTGCAGTAAGATAACTGTATAGATATGTATACATGTATTGTATTTGTCATATAATTTATCCTATCTAGCATGTATTAGATTACCTGTCATCTAGGGGTGGGGGGTGGGGGAGGGAAAGGAAAAGCTTGGGAAAAAAAAGTTTTTTTTGCAAAGGTCAATGTTGAAAGGTCACTCATATGTTTTGCAAATAAAAAGCTTTATGTAAAAAAAAAAGAAAATATCTCTTGGTAAACATGACACTCTAGACTGAGGTAGGACTAGAAAAGAATGCTTATATACAATTTGGGGATATATATTATTTCTCACATTTTCAACTTGCATTTGACTATTTCATGGATGAATCTTGAATATTGGCAGATACATATAGAAAGCATGGATGAATGGGCATCACATTAATTAATTAGATCCTTTTTATAAGCTCTTAAAGGGCACAATTGGTTTTACTTTTGTTTTTTTATCACCAGTACCAAAAATAGTCCTGGCAATGTAGCAGGTATATAATAATTGCTTATTGATGAATTTAAAGTTATTTATAAGTTTGTAAATATGTTGCCTTTTTGACATTAAAGTCATTAGCGTTCAGAAGTAAATAAAATGCATTTTGTTTCTTCAAATGTGTTTGAATTTCAGGTAGACTGTGTTTTTTTGATAGGGATCCGGTTTAGTATTCACTATAATCAGGAGACAGGAAGTCAACTGATTTACTCTTGAGAGTCACTGGAAAAGAATAGACTGGTTACCACACTTGAATGTTTCCATTACATTAACAAAGTTCCATCTCACATAAAACTTCAGAGAACTTATTCTTTAATGATAAATAGCTTGAAAGCATGAGAATATGAATTAAGACCATTTTCTTAAGTTCAGGGTTTGCCAGATTTGCTTGGAGGGAGAAAATTTTCTTGACACTTAATAGGAAATCAGAAATGCCAAGGATTTTTTGGTTCTCAAAATCATTTCCAGTGACTAAGATTTATAAGTAAGAGATCAGAAAGATTTTTGAAATAAACATATTGAACTAATAATATCGAAGATGGAAAATTAGTTGATCCCTATTTTCTTTCTTGACTTTGAAATTGTTTCATTATTTACAAATTATTCACAAATAATATTTCTGAGTGTCTGAAAAGTTACTTGCATTTCTTGTTTGGGGGCTTTCAGGAGCAATGGCAATTTTTGTCTCATTAATTTTTTTATTACAATAATTGTAAATGAATTTTGAAATGTGATTGAGCTCTAAAATGACCTTCTGTACATTTGAGATCTTCAATAGTTTTATCTGTAATAGAATGGGAAAGCAAAATGAAATGTAATTTTTTAAAGTAGCGCTCAGTTGCTTTGAGTTTAAAATTGCGTAGAACTTTTGAGAAATTTACTAAAATCTTTTATTCTTTTGATAAAATTATATTAAATATTTCTAGAGATATCAATGATGAAATGTCTCTACTATAGCCCAGGTGTCTTTTGAAGGGGAAATGAGGAAAACCATGACTTCTTCAGCAGATCCTGATAAGAAAAACTGTTGAATTGGTCAAAGTCCCAAAGACTCTAGTTATTATTAGCATATGGAATCTGTGATGCTTTGAAACACTGATATAAAACCTTCAAGGAGAAGGAACAGAACAGAACTGTAGCCATTCAGGCATATGACAATTAAAACTAGAGTATCTAACAAGCCTATAATTATCAAACAGCTTCTCATCACCATTGATTGACAAAAATTTCCTGGAGAATCCTAACCAGGGCCATCAGGTCTTTACTAATATGTATCATCACTTTGTTTTTCCTGTACTACCAGATTTGGATTTTCATTTGGGATCTTAGATGCATTCATCACTATCCTCCTAGGCCATTGATAATATTGATCATAGGATCATAGGAAGCAGACCTTGAAGGCACCTTAGAAATTAGAGTTAAAAATAACTCATTCCATATTCCTCAATTTACAGATGAAGAAACTGATATCTTGGCAGAGTAAATGACTTGCCCAATAACAAGGGAATGAGTAGAAGTGTTGAGATTTGAATTCAGGTATCCTGATAGCAGTGCTTTTTTTTCCATTTTATTACATGTGTCCATTTGCCAAGAGGTAGAACATCAACTGAGTCACTCTTCAGAGTCACTGGAAAAGAAAAGAAGAGCTAACACACTTTTGAATCATGCATATATTAAAAATGCCAAATAACTTGTAACTTGAGGCTGGTAGTCAACACAACTATGTAATCATTAGAAAAAACATATAAGTAAGACATACACAGAATTTTTCTGACACTTTTTATCGTTTATTTTGCTTTGTTCAGATAGCAGCTACAGGCTTCAGTGCTTTGGAATGAATCTCAGTAGTTCTCTGTACTTGGGCAAACGAATAAGATTCCTCACCTTAATGTATAGTGAAGCTGTGAGTTTGATCATTGCTTTGGGAGTCCAGGTTTCAGAACAAGAGTGAGCAAGTGCTATAATAAGGTCATTTTGACATTCTTGACAATGAAACACAGTTGAATGGCTTCTATGAAGGTCTTAGGTTATAGAATCTCTTGTCACAAGACTGCTATATACAGATCAGTGCTGTCTGTTTTAAATGAAAAAAACTCATATTGCTTAGTCTTACAGAGCATGATGTTGGCATAAATGCTTCTGAAGCAAAGTATTGGGATGAAATAGTGTGAATTGTAGCCACAATAGTAACAACTTACATTTATATATTGTGTAAGATTTCCAAAGTGATGTGGGTTATAGAAATATTATCTCCAATTCACAATTGAGGAAATTGAGACTTTGAGAATGTATGTGACTTGATTAAGGTTGCACAGCTGAAATGTGCCAGAAGTAGGATTGAACACAGTTCTCTTGATTTCAAGTTTAGCTCTGTCTCTATTATATCAAACTTTCCCTCTCCTCTCCTTTTTCTTTTCTTTCCTTCCCTTCCCTTCCCTTCTCTCTCTTCTATACTCTCTCCTCCCTCTTTTCTTCTTTACTCTTGTTCCCTTCTTTTCCCTTTTTTCCCTTCCTTCCTCCTTCCCTTCCTTTCTTATTCCTTTCCTCCCTTTTTTCCCTCCCTCCCTTCCTTCCTCTGTCCTTCCTTCCTTGCTTCCTTCCTTTCCTTCTTTTTTCTTCCTTCCTTTTTCCTTACTTCTTTCCTTCCATCCTTTCTCCCTCTTTCTTTTGTTATTTATAACAATTTGTACCTTATATTTTTATCCATGTCTACTAATACTCATGAAATTAATTTAAGATACCTAATCATGAGTACATTTCCGAGTAATATGTATTCATAGCCTCCTAATACTAGAAGGTACAAATCTGTCCTTTGTCATTAAAGGCTACCTTTTACAGCTCTGCTTTATTAAGAGGTATTAGTCTTTTCATGAAAGGATAGCTATTTCAAAGGGTCTTAGACTATAGTGAATAAATTGGCAGTAGAGTTGAATGCTTTATGTTATATTCTCTCCCCTCCTCCAACTTTCTTTTTTTTTTTCCTTCAGGGAAGGGGTACTAGATTTGTGAGATTTTATTTTTTTTAAATGAATGTAATTCAGGCTTCTATATAATGAATGTTATCTGGGCAGCTAAGTGGAGGAGTGGATAAAATTCTGGGCCTGGAGTCAGGGTGACCTGCATTCAAACCTGACCCTAGACACTTAATAATTGTATAACTTTTGACATATCACCACCTTGTTTTCCTTAGTTTCCTCATTTATAAAATGAGTTGAAGAAAGAAATGGCAAACTACTAGTATCTTTACCAGGAAAATCCCAAATGGAATAATGAAGAGTGGATAAAGCTGAAATGACTGAAAAATGAAAATATTCTACAATAAGTTATTTTTTCCTTTTTACAATGAATTAATGTAAAATGAAATATTTTCATGTTCAGCTAGTTTAGATGGTAGAAAGACATTTTAACTTAATTTTAAAAATTACATGTTCTTTTACAAAATAAGGTGGACAATAAGATATATGTAATAAATGCACCCCAATTTAGGAATAACAGTTAATGTCTATTTTCTGTTTCAAGTAGAAGTTACAAACCAGCAAAATCTCCCCAAGGAACCAATTATTTGCAAAGATTACTATGGTAGCAGGTTTTACAAGAAGTTCAAAATCTTAGTAAATAGCTATTAAAACATCCAAGATGTTATTTAAATGCAATCCTGAAGCCATGTGAGCTGGCTCATTAAAAGAAATGCTGCTTTTATAAATGATCATTTTGAGTATGAAGAGATATTTTGTGAAAAAAACTTTATGAAAGTGAATATAGTACTTACATTTTTTATAATCCTTAGGTAAATTTGGTGTAAACTTATAATTTCCATATTAGTGTGGATACTTTTCTTGAAAATGCTACCTTTGTCTAGTTGAATCTAGGAGATATGAGCCAGTTGCACAATAACAATACCCTGTATTGGGAAACACACCTGGATAACACAGAAAACATGAAACTAGGTGTTGTTATAAGGTTGCTGTAGAATTTCCAGGAATAAGCCCCATTATATTGGGTTTAAGATGAATTATTCATATTGTTCTTAGCTATAATAGGTCATGTAAAACTATGATTTTCTGTCCTTACAAAGTGTCACGTTAAAGATGATTTGCCAATCATCTGGGTAATTCAAGGGGTAAAATTTTTCAATTCACTCCGTACATTTCAGTGGAAAGAAATGAACTTGGCATTATACTATATGAGGCTGATACAAACTGCTACTTGGAAAAATGATCTTCCTTCTTTAGACTTTTTCAGCTCCAAAATAAAGGGGCTGAATTAGAAGACTTCTAACATTTTTACCAGTTCTAACTCTAGGAGCCTTTAAGATTTTTTAAGAAAGTTTTATTATGCATGTTTTTTGATTTTCCAACTAAAATTTCAACATCAGATTGTTTTAGTCTGTTTGTATCCTTGGTGATTAGCAGAGTGCCTGGAATATAGTAAGTGCTTAATATATACTTGATGACTTGACATAATAAATAGGATGTTTCAAATTGGGCTTACTTTAAATGTTTAAAGAATAAAGAGAAATTTGCATTTTTTTGCCAGCAAAAGCATATGAGGGCTGAGATCCCCTATTCATTTCAGTTCCTTTAGCATTTTATCTTTTTACAACTGCCACACCTTGGGGGGCAAAGCCAGACATTTATAGTTATTCCTATTAGAAAGAAGCATCCAAGTAATGGATTTATATTCTCTGCACTGTTGTCAAACAGCATTCAGCAGAGTCTTTGTGTTCTCCTGTGAATTCTTGTTTATTCTTAGAAGGCTTTGTACTTGGTATGGCCAGTTGCCTCTTCTAATAGCCCCCCTTTATATATATATATATATATAGGTTGAGTATTTTTCTAGTAATTGGGCTTTCTTCATTCATTCAAGTTCCTTTTTGAATTACCCTTTATGACTGAGACAGAGCAGACCCAGACCATAACTTTTACGGACCACAGACACTCATAAATATGGCAGTGTGATTTTCAAAAGTGCCGCTGTCTGAAGGTATCACTTTCTTTCTGTCCCCTTGATTCTTCCAGATTAGGAAACTGACAATCAATTCCATATCATTAGAATGTATAAGGCTAACTGAGAATAAGGGTGCTCATGGACTCATCAATTTAGAGCTGCAATGACCTCGGAGATTTAATCAAAACTCTGGTTTTACATTATAATACGCTGAGATCCAGGGAAGTTGCCAAGTGCTCAAAGTCACAAAAGTGTTAAGCATCATGGGTACATTTTGAACCCAGATGCCCAGATTCTAAGACCTGATTCTTTTTTTCCACTGTCTGTCCCACAATGCCTTGTTTAGCCTCTTTTGAAAGCAGCAATGGAAATGTTTTATGGTTTAGTATAGTTCCTGATCACTTGCTCCTAACAATAGTCTTAACTCATTTGTAAAAAGCATTAGTATTTTCAAAGTTCTTACATCAAGTCTTTCCCATAGGGCCACACAGATGGTAAATGGCAGAGTTGTGTTTTAACTCCATGTTTCCTGATTAAAACCAACATTCTTTCAAAACTACACCCCGTATTATACGGATAAGGAAGGACATTGCTTTGGACCCAAAAAAGTTCAAGCCTAGTTTATGTGTTCTATAATTCAATTTTTTTTTGCTTATATCCTTAGCCAATATTGTTGGCAAATGATGAATATTAAAAATAAACAGAGAAGTTAAAGCAATATTATTAGTAATTCATTATGCAAATGCGAGATTTTGAAGTTCGCCAAGTGTAAGTGTTGCTCATAACAACCCAATCAATGAGTTGGATAGTGCAAATATAATCATGCTGATTTTACAGGGGATAAAAGAGAGATGGAAAAAGTGAGTGCCTTACTCATGGTTATACAGTTAGCAAACATATGAGGCAGCATCTTTGGCACAGTTACAAGTCAACAGGCTTTTATTAAGTGCCTACTATTTGCTTGACCCTATACTAAGTGCTAGGCTTTCAATTCCAAGTATATGGCTCTATCATCTACATCAAATTAAGGACCATTAACCTTGCATAGTCATTAAAGACATAATAGTATTTATCAGCACTATAAGTGCACAGGTGACACCTTTTAGGCCAGCTAATTTTTGATTTTGTGGAAAGATTTAATATTAGTCATTTATGTCTGGCTTATGTTAGCACTGTCTAGAGTTTGCACTTTAGCCATAGCACATAGATTTATGATATTCCATATTATATCTATATTTAATGTGCTGACAGACTCCTGGACTCTAATACTATTAAGGTAGAACAAGTTAGAAAGGGGATTCTTTTTACATTAAAAAGTTGAGGTTATAGGCTAAAAGCAGTAATCTGAATTATGATTATATCATATTATATAATTCTATTGTATGTGCAAGTTAATGACTAAAGACACAAAATATCAGCTTGTACCAGGACTGTGCTAGGTTAGGGATCCTCAATTAATCCTATTGCCCAGCACCTTTCATACCAACAAGTGTTTAAACGTAAGTGGTCAACTCTCCTCACCTCTTATGCTTTTAAGTTGGAAACCTGGTAAAAATTTTGAAATCTATGAAATCTGAAGCCATTTAAATCACTTAATATACATTTAAATAAGGGAAGATTGATAGCTCCTAAGACAAGCCTTCCATCGAGACATGGACAATTTGTTTTAAAAAGCTTTTTAATATAATTCCCAGTGTTTTAACAACTGCTTTATTTCTGTACTGTGAACTCAAAGGGTATCTTAAAAAATAGTTTCTCGTTTAAGCATGTGTATACCTACTTATCTAATGTTCTGGTGTGCTTGTTTGTGTGTGTGTGTGTGTGTGTGTGTGTGTGTATTTGAGAGACAGAAATACACACAGAGATGGAAACAGAAAAAGGAGAGGGAGAGGCAGGGGGAAGGAGAAGGAGAGAGACAGAGAGACAGAGAGAGACAGAGACAGAGAGAGACAGAAACAGAGACAGAGAGAGACAGAGAGAGATGGAGAGAGAGACAGAGAGAGAGACAGAGAAAGAGACAGAGAGAGAAACAGAGAGAGAGGCACACACAGAGAAACACACAGAGAGACAGAGACAGAGAGAGAACCAGAGAGAGATACACAGAGAAAGAGAGACACAGAGAGAGACACACAGAGAGACAGAGACAGACAAAGAGACACAGAGAGATATAGAGAGACAAAAAGACAGAGACAAAGAGACACAGAGACACATACAGAGAGAAAGAGAGAGAAGAGAGAAGAGGGAGAGAGAGAGAGACAGAGAGAGAAACACACACACACACAGAAAGAGAGAGAGACAGACAGACAGAGACAGACAGAGAGAGAGAGAGAGAGAGAGAGAGAGAGAGAGAGAGAGAGAGAGAGAGAGAGAGAGAGAGATGTATGCCATAAAACAATTTCATTTTCTGATTTAAAAGAA
>JAJPUD010001992.1:199371-224983 GCA_023553655.1 Myrmecobius fasciatus
AGAGAGAGAGAGAGAGAGAGAGAGAGAGAGAGAGAGAGAGAGAGAGAGAGATAGAGAGATGTATGCCATAAAACAATTTCATTTTCTGATTTAAAAGAATCCTGCTGCTAACAGTGAGAATGAGCTCCCTGGGATTAACTTGTCTGACTTGAATGTCAGTATTCCCTTACAGAAATAGCACTCTATGTGTGTCTCCTCTCTTGTAAATCAAATTACTAAGAAAGCCTGTGGCTTTGGAAGAAAAATATCTTTAGCCTTGGAGATCGTTGAATAGGTATAGTTAAATGCCAATCTTGTTAGATGGATTTTGGTGCCCTCCTGTTCCCTTGCTACGATCTGCTTGTTTCTTATTCTGTTTTTTCAGGCTTGTTCTGTGAGGATTAGAGAGCCTGAGTTCTTGCCAGTGTTTGAAAAGCATGATTGATAAAAGTTTTGAAGTTGTTCATATGATTTTTGTTTTTTATTTTTTAATAAGCTTATAAAGATATCATTTTTCTATAACTGCAACTTTCCCTAGTATTTCTTCCATTTCTCCTTATCAGAGAGCCATTCCACATAGCAAGTAATGCTTTTAAAGAAAAAAAAAGATCAGCATAACTAATCATTAAATCAATAATATCTGAAAATATATATTTCACTTATAGGCTTCCCTCTTTTGTAAAGAGGTGAGATGGGGAGCATCTTTCTTTCAAGTCATGCTTGTTCTTTGTAATTTCACAACATTTAAAAATGTGATTGGTATTTCCTTTTTAAGTTTTGCCTCTTGAATTTTATTCTTATTGTATAGAAATGTTGTTGATTTTAAAGGTCTAGCCTGCAAAAATAGTCTCCATCTTCTCTTTTTAAATCTTTGTGTAGACCCGAAAATCACTACTTCCTCCTATCTGTTTTTCAGAATTTTTGAGAACGAAGAACAATCTGAGAGTAGGAAAAGGAGCTACCCTACTGGGGACCCAACTGGAATTGACAAGTTGGGCAACACGTTTATTTTTCCTTTCTTCTTTGACTTTTTTCTTTCCGTTTTTTTTTCTTATTTTCCTTCCCCTCCCTCTGTCCACATAGAGTATCAGACCCTTACCTGCAGGTATTCTACTCAAAGGAATAAAAATTTTGATCACTGAAACCTAGCAAGATATCTTGAGTTTTATTGGATAAATCCAGCCTGAAACCCAAATCACTTTGGCACCCATTAATTGATCAACAAAATGTCCCAGGCTAGGCCCTACTTGATCATTGCTTAGGCCCTGATTGGCTCAGAGTGAATGTAAATAGCAATTTTTTAGTTTTGTCCATAAACTCTTAAGGGTTTTCTCCTCCCAGATTTATACACACATTTGTTTTTATATGTGTGTCATTTGTGTATGTATACACATATGTATGCATGTATGTATACAGATAGATAAAGATGTAGATAGATATTTGATTAGGTAGAAGACACCATTTTCTGCCTCATTTCTTTTTTGGGAGTAATGATTTTTTCCACTTTTCAATTTGTTTTAATATACATTGCTTTATGAATCATGTTAAGAGAGAAAAATCAGAGCAGTGAACATAGCCTGTGTTGATTTACATTCAATCTCCATAGTTCTTTTTCTGGATGCAGATGGCATTTTCTATCCAAAGTCTATTGAGATTGCTTTGGATCACTGAATCATTGAGAAGAATCAAGTCTTTCATAGTTGATCATTACACATTCTTGCTGTTATTGTGTACAATGCATTCCTGGTTCTGCTTGTTTCATTCAGCATCAGTTCATGTAAATCTTTCCAGGCTTTTCTAAAATCAGCTTGTTCATCATTTTTAGAACAATAATATTCCATTATCTTCATAATACAACTTATTGAGCCATTCCCCCATTGATAGTCTGCCTCATTTCTTACTGGCCCTACTCACTAATTGGGCATTGCCTCAATTCAATTCAGGCCTGTTAAAGACCTTAGCTTAAAAAAGCCAAGGTTTGTCACTGCATCCAGGACCACCTCCAGTCATCATCCTGATCTATATCTTTACACTGGATCTAGATGGCTCCTAAGGAAAAACTGAGGATGGTGACTTTGCACAGCCTTCCCTCATTTAAATCCAATTTCCTTGCATGTCAAGAAATCACCTCCCTGGTGTCATGATCATTTTTGAGAAGAGAAGAATTTCTCTTTCTTCAAAGTATAGATGAGGTGCACTTTCTTCATGAAAATTTTTTTGACGACTAAACCCTCACTGGCTTTAGCAAAAAGTGCTTTCTCTTTTTAGGTTTTCTTAGAGAATTTCTTAGAGATGTTTTGGGAGCATCATACATCCTTGAAATAAATTTGTTACTTCTGTACATGTCAAATATCCCCCCAGTAGATTATAAACTCCTTGAGGATAGATTCTGTGTCACTTCAGCCCCAGTCCCAGCAGTTTCATGTAGTTATTTTTTGGGATGGAGAAGGTAGGCAGGATGAGTCTTACATCTGTGACTTAATCCAGAAAAGTTCCCATCCTTTGAATTCATATCACTAACTATTCTACCTAAGGAGCCAGGATCACATAGCCAGTTTATATCAGAGGCAGGTTGTGTCCTCCTCTCCCCATCATCTTAGTCCCAAGCCTAATTTTCTTGCCTCTGACTTTGCAGATCATATGAATTTTTAACAATTTATGTGCTCCAACAACAATAAGTGTGGAACTATGTATACATATATTCAATTTGTCAAGTATTTTATCATAATTAACATGTAGTGGATATCCTGCCATCTAGGGGAGGGGTGGGGAGTAGGGGGGAAAATTTGTGATGGAAAGCTTTGTAAGGGTTAATGCTGAAGAATTACCCATATATATGTTTTGCAAATAAAAAAAAATAAAATAAAATAAAACAATTTATGTGCTCAATAATTTTTGCTTAATTGAAGGAACCTTTGGGATCACCTGATCCAATCACTTCATTTTGCAGATACATAAACTGAGACCCCAAGAGGTTTAGTCTTTTATCCAAGATGGTAGAGTGAAGAGCGGGAGTGATTTCCCAAATGTCAGTTCACACCATCTTGCAAGAAACAATTTCCATTGAGAGTATTCTATATCCAATGGAAACAAATAACTGGGTCGCTGTCCCAGGCCTTCAATCCTTCCCTGCCTCCCAACTTTGATTACTATGTCTTATTGTGTCACATTTAAAAGCAAAGAATTTTAGCAGTGGAAGGGACCTAAGGATTATTGAGTCCTGTAATATAATTTTACAGGTGAAGAAACTGAGGTCCAGAGGCAATATGACTTTAGAATCATACAGCCAGTTAGAAAGCCAGGGTTCCTGACTTACTGAACTATTTGTCTTTTCCTTTCTGCTTTGTGGACTCCTACTGTGTTATTAGATGATCTGCATTGTTTTCAGCTGAGAGAGAGCAAGAATGCTAATATTCTGCCAATTAAGCCAAAAGTTAAGCTACATTATCACTGCTTACTGCTGGGTCATTTCAAAGATAGAATCAGGTGATGTTATCTCAAGCTCTTGCATCACTCCACAAGCTAATGATACATTGGGGGAGTGATAATGGATACCATTTTGTGACATTATCTTCACCTAGACACAGCAGAAAGTGAAAGCTCAGGCTTTATATAGTATTTTGTTGTGTAGTTAGTCTAGGCTGTCTCTTTAAAATAGAGGGCAACCTTTAAAAGTTTTAAACTTGACTAAATTCACCTCGGCAATAATAATAAGCTATTTGTAAAACAATCTGTGGTTTTAATAAATTATGTGATTATATGTAATTTATAAAACCGCCTTTTTCCGTGACAAATTTATGTGAGCTCTTTTGCATCTCACAATGATCTCCTTAATAGGCAGCATAACTACTATTGTACCAATTATATAAATAAAAAAGCTGAGAATCAGACATATATCAATGAGGATTTATGAAGTGCCAGGCAATGTGTTAAGGACTGAGTTTACAAATACAAATAGAAATGTAATCCCTACCCTCAAAGAGCTTACATTCTAATGAGAGAAGACAACAAATAAAAGGAAGCTAAAAGGGGATGGGGAGAGGAAAACTTCAGTGATATGATAGAACTGCAGTCTGAAGAGGATAGATGGTGTGGGCACTTTCCTTACCTGGAGGTTGTAAGAGTCATTTATAAAAGAGGAAAGGGGAAATCTGAATCTGGATTCCATGGCTGGTGTGAACTTCAGAAGGCAGATCTAGGGCACAGTGGAAATATCTGGAGTATAGAAGAATGATATATGATTGACCTAGGAGTTCTTTTGACATCTATCTAATCAGAGAGAGGGTATCATCATAGGATCATGGATTCAGAGATAGATGGGGAAGCCATTCAGTAGTAAAAACCCATCCTCTTATCAAAAACAAAACACACAAATTATCCCTTCCCTCCCCAAAAAGTCAAATGTCTTCACCAAGGTCATACATGAAGTAAATTTAAACTCATGACCCCTGTCCCTCAATCCCACATACTTTAAAATGTAAAATGTGTCAAAAATGAAAGGGGGCAATGATGGAAGCAAAATTTGCCATGTAGAGTAGGCTAGTTTGCCTTTAAAAGGTTTTTGAAACCATTCTTGAGATTTAATTGGTCAAGGGGATTAAGGATTGAAATAAGAATGGGGCTTCCTAGTATCCAGCACATGAGATGCCAAAAGCTCCGACTTTGGGATGCTGACCAATAGAGCAGCATGACTAATACAGAGACAGGGAAGGAAGGCAATGCTGAACCAAATCTTTCATCAATTCTAATGAACTGAAATTATGGAGAAGTTATCTACCCATGTCCACACATTTGAAACTTTCATTCCTTTCTATAAATCTCCCAGAAAAACTGCTATAAAGAGGTGAAGACTCTTGTAAGGAGGTTTTGTCATGAATTTATAGCATATGTGGAAAGAAATTAATATTTTTCCATGTTATATAAAGGTTTTTATTTTCAAAACACATGGATAGTTTTCAACATTCATCCTTGTAAGACCTTGTGTTCCAAAATGTTTTTCTTCCTCCCTTTCCCCCACCCTCTCCCCTAGGCAGCAAACAATCCAATAAATGTTAAACATGTGCAATTCTTCTATACCTGTTTCCACAATTATCATGCTGCACAAAAAAATCAGATCACAGAAGAAAAACTGAGAAAGAAAACAAAATGTAAGCAATACAACAACAACTACAACAATAACAAAAGTAAAAATACTATGTTGTGATCCACATTCAGTCCCCATAATCCTCTCTCTGGGTGCAGATGACTCTCTCCATCATAAGATGATTGGAACTGGCCTGAATCATCTTGCTGTTGAAAAGAGCTACGTCCTTCAGAATTGATCATTGTATAAAAAACTTGTTGCTGTGTACAATGTTCTATTGGTTCTACTCACTTTATTTAATATCAGTTCATGTAAATCTCTCCAGGCCTCTCTGAAATCATCCTGCTGATTTTTTCTTATAGAACAATAATATCCCACGACATTCATATAACAAATTTGTTTTCAATCATTCCCCAACTGGTGAAAATCCACTCAGTTTCCAATTCCATGGCACTAGAAAAAGGACTGCTTCAAATATTTTTGCACATACGGATCTTTTCCCTTTTTATGATTTCTTTGGGATACAGGCTCAGTAGAGACACTGCTGTAAGAAAGGGTATACATCGTTTGATAGACCTTTGGACATAGTTGCCTATTGCTCGTCAGAAAGATTGGATCAGCTCACAACTCCACGAACAGAAATTAATGGATTTTAAAGAGGATATAACCTCTCTATAATTCAGATTTCTCCTGATGCTGGCACCTAGTATCTCCAAGTTCACTTATGGTGGTTAAAGAACTAATCAGGAATTCTGGGTCATAAATGCCCTTTATTAAACCAGAGGCAAAAATGCAGGCTTAGTTCCATGGGCAATACTCCAGTCTACTCATACTGCTTGCTCCATAACCTATAAAGTTCTCATCCTTCCTCTGGGGCATAAACAACTCAGTGAATTACAGAGACCAGTGAATCGTTCAGCCCTAGGTTATTGTACCGATTAATTGATGCTTAGCATGTCTTGCTTGATATATCACAGCTGTCTATCTTAGGGTCCACGGTGCTATGGCAACTGTGGCTGGTATCATCATCACCTAATCCTGTACATTTTGATTTTAGCTTCATTTAAAAATATAACCCCGTATTACAGAGTTATTTCCTATTTCTTCAGAAAGTGCACAAATCTTTGACTAATTGAACTAGTCCAGAAGTACATTTTTTAAAAAAGAACTATAGCTAGGGCCATAGATATAAAATTAGAAAGGGTCGAGAAGCCATCTAGTCAAACTTCTCATAATGCAGATTAGGAAACTGAGGCACAGTGAAATTAAGCAGTATTCAAGTTCACCATGACTGATTTAGGGTATTAATATTCTTAGGGTCATATACTTTCTGAATGAGAGAGGGTACTTTCTCCCCACAGGGTCATTGCAAAGAACTTGCACTATGTCCTGATACCGTGAGATAAAATAACTCCTCTCTCCCCAGAAATAGTTCTATTGCTTTGTCCAGGATCAATCTTATTCTCTAATGCCCACAAGGCTGATAGTCAGACACTTATCTCTTCTAGTTTATGCTCTACTGTTTATTATAAACTAAAATGTATACATTTTCAAATATGAAGCATTGTAAAGTTTCCTCCCCCTATCACAATGTCTTATTTAAAAATCTCTTTCACATTTCTGTATAGCCATGAGGCCCCATTCTTCCTAATGACCTGTGACAATAATCAGCTCAAATTCAAAAGCATTTGACCAAGTTGTCTTAGCTCCAAGAAAGATGAGTTTCCAATACTTGAGAATTTCTACCGTGGTTTGGACTTAATTTAATGTATGGGCAATTTAAATTTAAAATGCTGCAACTTTTTAGTTCTAGCTATTACAAAATCTACAGAATTTATTTCTACTTGGGTTCCCGCACAGTAGGAAGAATATCTTAATTCCCTTTGGTTGTTGTCAGACAAGAAATTGAGATGCAGATTATATGGTCTTGTTATGACAAGAGGGCATAAGGAAATTTGCAAGTTCCCAGCAATGTTTTCTGCTCCTTTGATCTATTCACTATATCCTTTTCCACTAAAATCATGGTCATGGGTGTGATGAGATCAGGTTAGTTACTTTGTAATTCAGGATAGAAAGGAAGACAAAGGAACACAGGTTTCTTCTTAAACATAATAAGGGATCTAGTATTGTGAGTACACAGTGAAAGAACATCCATTGGATTAACATTCAGAAGAATGTATCCATAATAAAAATGTAAGACTTGACTATAATGATGGCTTATCAGTATGAATGCTCCTGACTGAGCACTGGAAATTTCTGTATTAATTGGATAAGATGATATTTAAGATCTCTTTCAGGTCTAAATTCATGACCTGTTTCATGCTGAGTCTCCACAACAAAATGAGGGTTAATAATTTTTTCTACAGTATTGTGACTAGGCTCAAATGAAATAAAATATGTAAGGTTCTCTGCAAACAATAAAGTGTGCTACAAATATAAACTATTATCCTCAATATTATTGGGGCACGTTACACCCTATGAGAAAACAAAATATCGCAGTTAATGGCATTGAACTTGGAGACAAGAAGATATGGTCAAGTCAACAAATCAACAAGCATTCATTAGATTCCAGCTGTGTGTCAGGCACTGTGCTAAGTACTGGAGACATAAAGAGAGGTAAAAATAGTTCCTGCCCTAAAGGACCTCATAATTTATAGGAGAGACAATATGCAAACAATAATATATAATAACAACTACTATTGGATAAATTGTCTAAGATAAAATCACAAGGGAAAAGCATTCACTTTAAGAGCAATTAGGAAAATCTTGCAGAAGATGGACTCATAACTGAGATTTGAAGTATCTTTTTAAGGAACAGTAAGGAGGCCAAACTCAATGAATGGTAGAAAAATTTATGGAAGAAAATGAGAAACTGGAAAGGTAGGAAGGGACCAGGTTAGGAAAGCTTTAAAAATCAAGTAGGTTTTGCATCTGATCCTGGTAGTAATAGGGAGCTACTAAAATTTATTGACTAGAGGAATTGATTCAATGGAAAGTGATAAAATAACCAAATGAAATAGAAGGAGGGAACAAAAGAGGGTACAGTACAGATCATTGGAGGATACATGCTTAACAGGTGGCTGACATGAAGATCCAACAAGAGACTGAGGAGTAGTTAGCCAGAAACAGAAAAATGGTGTCATAAAAACATAGAGTGAAGAAAGAATCAAGGAGAAGAGAGTGACTGACAGAATCAAAGATTTCAGAAAAGTCAGGAAGGATGATGATTGAGAAAAAATCATTAGATTCAGCATTTGAGGCGTCATTGGTAACTTTGGAGAAAGCAGTTTTGATGGTAAGGTCAGAAGACCTTAGCAGAGAGCTAAGAAGAAAATGAGAGGAAAGGAAATGGAGATAGCCAGTTGTAGCTGACTTTCCAAAAAAAAAAAAAAAAAAAAAAAAAAGGAGGAGAGATATAGAGTAAATATGGAGATAATAATAGCATCTATCATTTCAGAGTCCAATTCCATTTGTCCACACAAGAAGTGGCAGTTCAAGAATTTTAATCATAGTGAAAACTTACCAAACTTGAGTTTACTTGGGAGCATTTCTATCCTAAAGAAAATCAACAGTTATGTAAATGAATATGGTCTTTAGAAGGGAGCAGGTCTGTTTCCTGAAATGGAGAAGCTTTGAAGCACAGTCAATAGGCAGAACCTTCGAACAGAAGAATATAAATGGCTAAGGGAATTTTCACAAATGTAACAGTTGTTATATAACCTTTCATATGTCTGTATCATTGGCGTAAGTTCAAAGACTAGACAGTGAAGGAGGAAGAGACAGCATGGGGAGGAGACAGAAGAAAAGATTCAGTGTCCAAAAACAACTTACATCCTTTATGTGTCAGAATCCTTTATATTCTGTCAAAGAGAAGCTTCCACATCATTGTGATTGCTATTCTCTGAACATCTGGGGAATTAGATTTTGGTTTTGAGCCTTCCACAGGACATGTGTTGGATTGCCAACAAGTTATTTAACCTTGCTAAGCTCAAGGAGCTACATCTGAAGAATCAGATATGATTTTTCCCCTGTTTCTTTACAAACATGTTTGAAGGTTCACTGAAATCCCAACAGTTAGATAGTTTAGCAATTGACTTTGGGGTGAAGGTGAACATATTAATCTAAAAAAATGCAGACCCCAAGGAAGAAAACCTTTTCCTTCCTCCCAGATATGGATTTTGATGAAATAGCAATTGAGAATGCTTTGAAATCCCAGAGAAAAATAATTTACTTTTTACTGATTTTCTCTTTGTGGTGTGTGGATATGCGTGGGGGCTACTCTCTGATTTTTATCTTGAGTGAAATTTATTGAAAAAGCAGAGATAGATGACAATAACTCTGGATTCACATAGAATTGCTTCTTTTTAATTATTATCTTACCAAGTTAAAAGACAAGGTACCTTTGTGTGGTAAGGGAAAATCTTGCAAAAGTTTGTAAACCCTTGTTTTTGTGTTACTAAAGAGTTAGTAACTCACTGTATAAACTTGAACATCTACAGCTCATCTTCTTCTGGACCTTATTTACCTTATCTGTCAAATTGTACTTAATTACATGTTTGTTTCCTTTTAGCTCTACATCTATAATCCTGTAATCCCTCTAGATCTCAGTTTCCTCATTGGTAAAATGGAGACAATAATGGGATATAATTCACATGATCACTTTATCAATTAAATTAAATCATGTACATAAAGTTCATCTCTATGGGTCCTTTCAGTTCTGGTATTTCTAATCAGAACTATCATCAGGAGTTTAGAGATTGAAGATTTACCTCAGAGTACTTGATGCTGGATAGCATATATTTAATTTCACCGGTGGTACTGTCATGCTTAGTAGTTCTTCCAGGGTGGGATTATATATCCTTGAACTGGCTACCTCCACTTCCTCAATCAACATTGGACTTCCAATTTCCAGTGTCCCCATCACCATTATACCTATTTTAGGACCTAATTTCCATTAGATTTTCCACAGAAATGTTGTCAGATCTTAGGGTTGAAGATGCAGACCACCATGCGCTTCTCCTACTGCCATTTTCCTGGCCTACCTTCTAACTACCTTGGGATTTTAGGTGTGTGGAGATATGACTTATTTTTAGGAAATGACCTCTCTCCTACCACCCAGTTGGAGAGTATTGAAATCTGTACCTCAACAACAAGGCAAAGGCTGGCTCCAACTGGCCAACTATGTGGCCAGAAATGTTTCTATATCTATAGGCTATTCCTACTTGGTTCAAACATGCCATACTCCCTCTCCATGTAGGTACCTCCCTAGCGATGGTCTCTGGGTCTGTCTCTTCTCACAAGCCTTATAGGGCAATATCCTGAAGTGTCCCACCCAAAATCCCAAGTATATTGCCTTCCAAAGTTTACTATAATACTCAGATTTAGCACAGAAATCAGAGTTACTAGAGATAGCTCTACTATATTTATGAGATGAGATTAAAAAATTACTAAACAACAAACCATTATCAGGTGTCCTTCTTCACTCTGTACCCCAGAATATAGAATTCTAGAAGAAGCAAGTTTTCTTACATATCCAGTATAGTGTCTTTGCTATTATTTTTACAATAATAGCTTTTTTATTTTGCAAAACACATGTAAAATAGTCTTAAACATTCATCCTTGAAAAACCTTTTCTTCGAAAATTTTCTCCCTATCTCTTCACCTGCCAATCCTCTAGACAGCAAGTGATCCAATATAGGTTAAACATGTGCAATTCTTCTAAGCAAATTTCCCTATTTATCATGCTGCACAAGAAAAATCAGATTGAAAGAGAAAACATGGGGAAAAAACACAAGCAAGTAAACAACAACAATAGAAGGTAAAAATACTATGTTATGATCCACATTCATTTCCCATAGTTCTCTCCCTGAATTCAGATGGCTCTCTCCATCACAAATTTATTGGAATTGGCCTGAATCACCTCATTCTTGAAAAGAGTCACATCAATCAGAATTGATTATTGCATAATCTTCTTGTTGCTATATACAATGTTTTCTTGGTTTTACTTACTTCATTTAGCATCAGTTCATGTAAATCTTTCCAGGCTTTTCTGAAATCATCCTATTGATCATTTCTTAAAGAACAATAATATTCCATTACATTCATATACCATATTTTATTCAACCATTCCCCAACTGATAGGCTTGCTGCAAACATTTTTGCACATCTGGGACCTTTTTTCTTTTGTATAATCTCTTTGGGATACAGATCAAGTAGAGACACTGATGCATCAAAGGGTGTGCAGTTTGATAGCCCTTTGGGTATAGTGCCAAATTGCTCTACAGAATGATTGGAATCACAATTCCACCAACAATGTATTAGTGCCCTAGTTTTTCTGCATCTCCTCCAACATTCATCATTATCTTTTCTTGTCATCTTAGACAATCTGAGAGGTGTGACTCTCAGAGTTGTCAGCTTAATGTCTTATACTATGGGTATCTAGTACACTCAACTATGATCTGGTCAACGATGTCGGAAAAAGACATTTATAGTTATTTCCAGAGCTACTGTTTCTGACAAGAAATTTAAGCTCATTCAACTTTATTTTTGTGTTCAGAAAAATGCTCATGAATATGGAAGGCTCTTACATTCCTCACTCTACCTTGCTTATCCTTCTCATCTGCTCTAATATCTTTCCTGAAGGTAGATGCAGATGTCTTTGAATATTAGAGAGCTGCTCAGATAAGAAACATTGGCCTATGATAACTTAGGCCTGAAATAGAGAGCAGAAAGACTAATAATTTGAGAGAAGACTACCTTGGTTCCCATTTTTATTTTGCCACCACTTTAGCTGGAGATTCTTGAAAAAGTTCCTTTGTTTTGTTAGGCCTATTTTCCTCATTTGTATAATTAGGGATTTAAACTCAATCATCTCCATTTAAATCCCACCCAGGTTTTTCTTTTTTCTTTTTTTTCCATTCCTAAATCAAAGAATTTGTAGGATTTTCTGTCATGAATAAATGAAAGTGGTTTTAATTTGTATAACCATTTGAACATAAATAAAGAGTGAAATCCATACCTATAATAATTAGGCTAAACATTCTCCTGGTGATCATGTTTATACTATTAATTTGCTTAGGGGAAAAAAAGCCTTTCTTCATATATAGCATAGACAAATTTTAGGCCAAATCAATTAAAATTATCACTAACTCCAAAGTACTGAAAAGAAATCTTGCTTAATGAAAATTTGTCATATAGTTAATGAGAATTAATAGCATTGGAAATGGCATTTAGTAATCACTGAAAAAATGCAGAAGTGCTTTAAGAATAAGGCTTGTTTCTTTCTCTATGTTTCTGTTTCTTTCTCCTTCCTTCTTTCTCTTCCTTCTTTCTCTTCCTTCCTTCCTTCCTTCCTTCCTTCCTTCCTTCCTTCCTTCCTTCCTTCCTTCCTTCCTTCCTTCCTTCCTTCCTTCCTTCCTTCCTTCCTTCCTTCCTTCCTTCCTTCTTTCCTTCCTTCCTTTCTTTCTTTCCTTTCCTTTCCTTTCTTTTCTTCCTTCTTTCTTTCCTTCCTCCAGTTTTTGGTCTTTGTAGCTCCGGCACCTCACATGGTGCTTGGCACAAAAAAGACATTTTATCATCGCTGGTTATTTAATTAAGTAGTATGATATAGTGATTGAGGGTGAGAGGACCTGGATTTTTATGCTGGCTCTAACACTAATTGACTAACCTTGGATAAATCACTCCATCTCTCTGAGTTTCATTTTCTTCATCTATATTATGAAATGATTGAATGTGAAGACTTCCAAGTTTCTTTTCAACTCCAAACATATGGTCCTTTCTTCCCACCCTATGATTCATGATATAAACAGCACAATTACATAAAACTGAGGTTGTAACTCAGTGTCTTTTTCTGCTACCTTAAGTGAAAAATTTACTAATCTTAAAAGCCACAATTAAATCAGGACAGTAGAGAAGGCATTTCTAACTTTATTTTTGGGCCATCTCTTTCTAGTTCTTCTCACAAAAATGGTGGCAAAAGGGCAGTTCTCATTTTTTTTGGAGGTTTTGGATGGAGGAGCTTTGACTTTGCTATCTTCTTCTGAGTGTGTGTTTTAATCTTTCTTGTCACCATAGTAACTTTCTATGCTCAGAATCTTTTTCTGTTGTTTGCTCATTTCCCTAGCTTATTACTCAGCTTTTAACTCTTTGTTAAAGTAGGGCTTTTATTTCCAGGGTAGAGGGCACAATGTTCCAAGCCTCAGAGGTTTTATGCAAATTGTTTTCAATTCTTCCAAGGTGGTATGATACAAGGGGAAGTGTGTTTATTACTCTTCTAGTTTATGTTCTGGCCCTTGAGTGACCACAAGTACTCTTTTATTCCCTGGAATTTTTAGGAGTGTCGCCAATCCATTTTTGTTGTGAGTTCTTGTGTGCTAATGCTCCACTTTGCTCTGGGACTGTGAATCAGTACTGTGTCCCGAATCTGACTAGGGGTAAAGCCCTGGAGTATCAGGGCAATTCTCTGTTGTGCATTTTTCTCACCTTCAAGATTTATGAAGATGATGGCATCCAGAAGACTTGAATCCACTGCTGGGAAAAACTCGCCTTGGACTATATATACATAGGCTTACCTTAAATCCATTCCATCAGTTCTCATTTCCAGACACTTCTTCAAAGGACTTTAGTGTTTTCTTTGCTTTCTATCTTAACATGTCTTTAAGCTCCAGGAGACCGGGATCCAATCCCTTTGTTTAATATATGATAAGAAAGGGAAGAGATGCCTTCTGAGCATAAGCTTTTTGAGTACTGCTGTCCTTTTAAATGGAAATAGACCTAGCACAATTGATAATACTTATTTGTACTGCTCAATATCTTTTCTTTCCTTAAGCCCAAATAGCACATAGGGAGAAAAAAATCACAAGTCTTTTTTCCATCAGGAAGATGCTAAGGTTTTCAGGGAGAGAATTAATATTTCCTTTGCAGGATGTACAAATTAAAGACATCTCTTTCCTAAATATAAGAAAAGGACATTCATAGCTTCTACTGAATGAGCAAATGTGAAGTTTACCAGCTGAGAGTTAAGAAATTAATCTTTTCTTTCAAACAGAATGATAAAAGGGGGAATCCCAAATATTTAACATTTTATACTAAGGATACCCATTGAGTAGCTTGAGGACTCTGGGATTGGAAAAGAGATGGGGAGGTGGAGGGTGTTTACACCTCATGCTTCAGTTAAGCTTGTTCAGCAAATTTTTCATGGTTGATCATAGAGTGATAGATTGAGAGTTTGAAGGGACCTTAGTGGCCATTTATTGCACCTCCTTCACTTTAAAGAAAAGGAAACTGGGTTAAAGTACTTGCCCCCCCCAAAAAAAAAGAGATTGCAAAAGGTTGAGAGCCAGTGCCAGGCACAAAATAAGTGCTTAGTAAATTTGTTGACTTTGGAAAAGCATATCACTTTATAATAATTAAGATGTTGATTTTGATAATGATGGTGCTGATGATGGTGATAGTGAAGCTTTGGGGGTGAGGTACGATCTGTACCTCTTGGAAACTCTTTCAACCTCTATTAATACAAATAAGAATATTCTCTGCCAATGATAATCTTAGAAGTCTATCCAGGGAACTGAGAGGTTTAATGACTTGCCTAGGATCACACAATTAGGATGTCATAGGACCATAATATGTGAGCTGGAAGGGATCTCAAATGGCATTTAATCCAACCCTTTTGTCTTGCAGATGAGGAAGCTGAGGCCCAGGGAATTTAGGTGACTAGTTTGAGGTCACACAAATAGATAGAATCAGAAGTTAAACTTCAACCCAAGTTTTTTCTTATCCTGTGGCTACCTCTCTGTCCTTTGCATTAGCACGTAATCAATTTATTTTATAGCAATTGACCATGGAGTCAGGAAAACTTGGATTCAGGTCCAACCTCTAGCACATGCTGTCTATATGGTCCTCATCAGATCATTTAATCTCTTAATGCTCCAACCAACTGTCATCATTGTTGGAAGGATTTTTTGTATTAAAGAATTCACCCACCAAGAAATCATTATTCCAGTTACCCTACTCTTGTGGCCTTTTACCTTACCTGGTAAAAGCACCTTTTAGACTAAACAAACCTCCAGAGTTTATTCCCCCTTCCCCTAGAGGAGTTGGCCCACTACTCAGTTTTGGAACTCTGCTCTGAGGCTGAACTGACTTGAATGGTGAGTGAGTGAGGACAAATATCCCTAACTCATTATTTGTATATAGCCTTACCTCATGTTTCCCATCCCATCCAATCTTCCACTGGGAAACTGAGCCTAACTGGATTTGTCTTGTATATACTTAACTTTACTCTCCACTTTCTTCCTCTTGCTCTGAAAATGGTAATCAAATCAATACTACTTAGCATTCATTAAGCACTTATTATATGCCAGGCACTAATCTAAGTAAGTACTGGAAATACAAATCTAAGCAAAAAAGAAAGACAATCCTTGCTCTTAAGAACTCATATTATAACTAAGAAAGGCAACACATAATAGAGAAACTGAAATATGGAGGAAAGGGTACCCTAAAGGGGCATGAAGTTATAATGCAGAAAATGAAGGATAGCTGGTCTTGGGGATTTCTGCAAAATGGATATTATAGGAGAGATTCAAAATGGGGAAAGGGGTCAAAGGAGTAGAGTAAGGAGGCAACTGAGGCAGACTGACATAGTATCATTTACCTTTGCTTCTGGCAGAGCCATTGTAATTGACTGTCCCATGGCTCCACTCATAATTCCTATAACTGCCTAGATCAATACTTTCTTCCCTGATCACTACTTCCCTTATATGTCACACAGAATCACAGAATCTGAGAGTTAGAAAGATCATCACTGGTTATCTATTTCAACCCATATATGCTACAACATACCTGATAATGCATTGGCTCCCCATATTAGAACAAAATTTAATGACATTTAAAACTCAGAAGTACTTTACATCCCTTATTTCATATGAACCTCACATCAAACATGTTAAGTAGGTACTATCATTACTCTCTCCAAATTATAGATGAAGGGATTGAGACTTAGAGACGTCACAAATTTCTGAAATATTGAAGTACTGATTCCCAAGTCCCAATATCCTGGCAGCTTCCTTTTGTTTCTTTCAAAGACTACTAGCAAAATTTTAATTTACCTGATCTTTGCTAAAGTTTTTTATGCTCAAGTAAAATTCCATTTGTTGGGCCTCTATCTACTATACAATGATGCCTATGAGGATCTTTCTGACTTTCCAATATTCAAAGAAATGACATACTAGTGGTATGGGGTTAGTAGTTGGGACATACTTTGTCTTCTAAAAAGAATTTCAGATACTGTTCTCCACTTAGCAGGTAGCCTTGCACTTAACTGTTTGTCCCCTTCTGGATTGTTGCCTTTGGTGCTGCTCATGAAATGAGTCCTTTTTAGTAAGTAGGTAGAAGATGGACTCCTGTGAAATTTTCTATCGCATGTGGCTGCTGGGCGGCTTTCTTATCTCAGAAGCTGAGATTAGTAACCCCAGACATTTTCCACTATATTTTTGATGTTATGACTTATTCCACAGGAAGTCACTTCAGGGAAAATCAGTACCATACCTTTAGATTTCATTTAGTACAAAAGGTTGGCTTTGTCTATGAACCCAAATAGCCTGACACTTTGGACTCAACTGACTGGTTACTAGCTTAGTGACTAACCAGGTGTTTGAGTGAACTGACACTTAGTAAACTTTAGTAAGTTCCAAATTCATTGATGTACAAAGATATCCTTTTAGTATAATTTTATAGAATCATAATTATAATATTCTTTATATTAAATACTTGTAGTAACATAATATAATGATAAATTTCACAGAATTATTGATTTAGAACTGGTAAGGACCTTAGAGGATTGAGTTACATTACTTTGTTTTATTTCTAAAGAAACTGAGACTTAGAAAAGCTGAAATAATTTAAATTAATAAACTTTCCTAACTGTTTCTGATTAAACACAATAATATAACAACAAACCCTCCCCCTTGCTACATCACAATAAGCTCAGTAACTTCATGGGTACAAGTTCAAATTATGGGAGATTTTCAATGTCATCTTATCCTCTGGTTCACTACTGTCCTCATTCAGCTAAACAACAATAAACAAATTGGGAACTTCTGAAGTTAATTCAAGGCTAGATACTCACTTATCATGGTAAATAACTAAGGCAACAGAACAACATTGAAAGAATAAATCATCAGCATGGAGATGTTTAGAAAATCAGTGAAAAGAATATCAGTCTGTATTTTTCCTAAATGAGCACAATCTAATTCCTTCTCTTCTTGCCACCTCCCACTATTAAAATTAATTTGGGAAATTAATTCTTCTTATTCAAAGCTCTGACAGGTAAGGGGTGGGCAAAATCCCAGCAATGTAACTATGTTCCTGTGTTATTACCAGCTGGCTTTAACTTCAATGAAAGGCTGAGTTCACAGGGAGACAAATGACTATCACTATCTCTACATAACTCCTTAAATTACTTATCTCAGACCCTCTTTGATTCTCTTATTGGTAGCTGCAATTTGTTACCTTTTCATAGTCAGGTTGTCTCATTGTCTTCATCTCTTAGTCTTTCAATGTAGAGTTCAACATAAAAGTTCCTGCTATTCCTCTTCGAATATTATTCTCCAGTCATGAAAATGTAAGGGATCTTCATTCCTCATTTATTCTCCCAAAAGTCATCTTGACCTCTATCAGTGATCATTTGTACACTGAGTCCAGATATTTTGGAAAGCATAACCCTTTTCATACATGTTCTATTTTATTATACTCTGTAACTCATATATTGTTCTTTAATCCACATTTTCAGGGTTGGAATCTTCATAATTTTTCTTTGATTACTTAAAGACTTCATTGGATCTTTGATGCTATTAAAGGGATATTCTCCCCATTGGTATAGATTGAAAACTGTTCATATCTTATGATCCCGTAAGATTCTTGTCCACATCCCTGTAGTTCCACTACAGAGGGACATTTCTTGCACATTATTGGAAATATAGTACAATCTACTTCTGTCCAAAAGTCATCTCTCCATTGGCCCCTAAGTCATATGCCATTTTAATTCCTTAGATATTATGTTGTTAGGAAATTCATGATCATAAAACATCAAGGAGAGAGCATGCATATTAAAAAAAGATAAATTTATGTGTTGGGTTCAGCATAGAATCATTAAAACGACAGTGAAATTTCCCAAATGAATCTGAATCTGTTTATGGAGGTAAATCTGAGCCTTAAAGATGATGCTACATTTAAGTATCATTGTGATGAATATTTCTGCTTTTTTAAGGCCAGACTAAGTAAAAGATACTCAATACTAGTAGGTTGGTGACTTGATCATGAATTCCTTGACCATAAAACAACTCATGAATCAAAATAAAATACAAGTCCCACGTGACACTATTTCCTCAACAACAGTAGCAGCGTGTTGATAAAGACAGCAGAGGGTGCTAAGAATCACAATTTTTAGACCTATGAACATTAAATGGCTGTGGTACTCTTAGTTGTAAAATTTGTGTGAGATCAAGAACAAGTGGACATGCTATTCTGGAAGAACTGAATTACATCAATTTGCAATTGTTGCTCTAACTGAAATCAGAAGCCAGAAGGAAGTTAAAACTAAAAGGAAGGATGGCTCATATATTTTTTTTCCCTTTAGGCAAATAAAGGAGTTGGTGGAGTTAGTTTAATTGTGTTTCCAAAGGCAACTAGAAATCTCATTTCATGGTGTATTTGGCCATTTCATACTGTGGTGCTCATAAGTATTTGCAGCAAGATCTCCATGAAAACAATTGCATTTTATGTATTGACATTTATTTAGTGAATAAAGAAATTCTATGAAAATCTTGATAATATACTAAAATTCAGTATTCATTGTATGAATTCAAAGAAGGCAATAGATGAGAATGATGAAAGATATTTTCAGAAAATATGGTTCAGGAATGAGCAATAAGGAATACCAAAGACTTTTAAACTATACAGAAATCTCATACTGATATACCAGAAACACTTTCTTTAAAAAGAATAAAATGTCATTAGACATAATAGATATTACATAGGATCACAAAAATTGAAACCAATTCTGTTTTAATGGAAAGGAATCCATTATTTATTGATTTAGCATTAAGAAGGAATTATCCATTTGTGTACAAACAGATCACTGATTGTTAGAGCAAAGATTAGAATTAATAGAAAACTGGAAGAAATAACATAAATGATTAAAATACATGATATAATTAAACAACATGAGTTATTTAAACAGTTTTTAATGTTACAAAATGGAAAATGGACAAAAGAAAAGATACTGGTGCTGATGATATAAATTTTTTGGCAGAAGTTTAACTAATCTGAATCAATTGCTATAACAGAACTGAAAAAACCTGAAAATGGCCTTTATAAGGACAAATTAGTTGCTCAACTAGAACAATACCATAAGTAATGGCAATACCACAGAAGATAAACTGGTTTGAAGTAAAATGGTTTGAAAAAGGATGGTGGAAGATTAATTGCAGTATGATCTCATAAACACATTAGAAGAAATATAGGGAATAATATAACAATATTTGGAAGAGACCTCAGGAAGAAACTGAAAAAAAAGAAAAATGAACAGAGAAAACAGAAAAGATTCGCAAATATATTATATATATATATATATATATAGTATATATGTATGTATACATGTGCATGTATAATGAACAATGAAATATCAAGGATGGTGTAACTACAATATTTAGTATCTTATAACATACCTCTAAAATATAATTTTAAAAGATATGGAATTGTTATTAAAAAGAATATTTTTTTAAAATCTGAATATGGAGTTATTTGTTATAAATGTTATAAATCAAAGGAATTGAAAGATTGATTCTCAAAATATCTGACAAGAGAAAATACTACAGGCCTGGAAAAAAGATTGGTCTTTATTATTGTCCTCTCTCCTCAAAGATAATCATGAAACATCAACAATTAGCCACTATTATGTTTGCTTGTTTTCTTTTAAAAAAGTTTTTTTTATTAAATGAGGGTTATTAACAATAGAAAGAAATCTTTTATTGTATATATTTAAAATGGGAATTAAAACCTTATAGTAGTGGGGGGAAATGAGACTTGAAAAGTTTATGACATCTTAAAAAATGAATCTATAAATTATTTTTAAATTATATTTTCCTAGTATTTAACAAAATATAGTTTGCCATACATGACATTGAAATGAACAAAGAATCAATCATGTTAATTTTTTAATTTTCATTTTTTTCAACAAAATTTTCCAATGGTGTAATATGCAATTATTAAGCAACTATATGCCATAGTCAGCAGCCTGATCATACCTACTAAAGGCCTTTTCATTGCCTTCTGGGGAGTGCTGAATTTCAACTTTTCAAAGCCTGCATTGTTTTCTGATACAGTACCATTCATTAATACTAGAAAAGTATAATATTGAAAATATGGGCCTTTGTTTTAAAGAGGTCATTAAAATTTTTCCTTTATAGAGGGCTGGGATCTGAACTTTCCAACTAATTCTCCATTTTTCATTTCTAGCTCTGCTTGATTTGAACCCCAGGGAACAGTGTATCCCCTCATCCCCACTTCCAAATTGACACACTCTGGAGATTTTCTTTACCTATTCATCATCTTTTGTATATTATCTTTTTTTGTTAGATTGTAAACTCCTTGAAGGTAGGGAATATCTTTTCTTTAAAATTTGCATCCCTGGGGCAGCTAGGTGGTGCAGTGGATAGAGCACCAGCCCTGAAGTCAGGAGGACCTGAGTTCAAATCTGGACTCAGACACTTCTTAGCTGTGTGACCCTGGTCAAGTCACTTAACCCCAATTGCCTCAGGGGAAAAAAGTATCTCTAGTGTCTAGTATAGTTCCTGGAACATAATAGGAACTTAGAATGCTTATTTAATTTGATTTAATTGAACATTGTGAACAAGTAATGATAAAGGCAAAGCATGATGAAGGAAGTCAAAAGATAAATTTGTCACTGAAAAAAGATGGTGGGCCATTCATTTGGTGAGAGGGAGAAATAATTAATGAGTAATATACATACTCCACTGGTGTGATTGTAATGTCAAAGAACTCCAGATAGGTCTCTAACACATTGGATAAACTCTCTCTGGTGAACTTATGGGAGGACATAGACTGGTATGGATGGGTTGTGATGTGTATCATCAGAGAAACACCTCTATTAATAAGATCATGAATTCATTCATCTATTGGAGGATTCAAGTAGTTATTCTTTGGTGGCTTATCAAGTCATTCTTTTTGGAATAATTTCACATGGTTATAAATATAGAACTGTAAGGCACCTCATTCCCAAATAGTTTAATTTCTTCATTTTATAGATGAAGAAACTGACACCCAGAAAAGTTGAGTAACTAAGCAGAAATTACATAGTTATTGAATATTGGAGATGGAATTTGAGCCCAGTTACTCTGATAACTGAGCCAATGAGCTAAGACTTGATGCAAAATCTAATGCAAGTCAAAGCATTGGGTAGACAATCATCTCTTGGGAATCCTTCTAAAATTTGGAACATGAATAGGATACTCTCCATCAAGTAACCTTTGGTGAGTATATGCTTTCAGAAAATTTAAATGACCCAATCTTTCTAATCATCTCCATAGTGCAGTTGTAAGAAGAACATCAAATAGACTGAAAACCAAACAGATTTCTCAATGTTTCTATAGGTATCTATTTCCTTTAAAAAAACATAAGTTTATATTAATTAATATCTATTATATTTTTATACTACAATAGTTTTCCCTAATATGCTTTCTCTTCTTTGCTATGGAAGTTCTTTATGATAAACATTATTTTTAAAATCAAAAACAATGAAAATTAAGAGGAAAAGTGAGACTAACTAGTCAATACATTAAAAATCTGAAAATATGTACCCAGTTCTACACTTGCAAACTTCCCACCTCTTGCAGAGGTGGGTTGGAAGTATTTTCTCATTTTCATCTTTTGAGTCATGTAAAATTTGTCGTTTTACAACATTCATTTTTCATTTTGTTATGTGTATGGTTATTCTTTTCATTTACATTTTTGTAATCATTGCATATGTTTTCCCCCATCTTTGCTTAATTCATTCAGCATCAATTTTTGTAGCTCTTTCCATGTTATTCATCACATTCATAATTTCTTAAGGCATAGTCATATTTCAACAATTCATATTTTTTGAATAATGGCAGAATAACCACATTGGTAGACTATAAATGAAGCTTTGCAAAATACTTTATCTATGCTAACTCATCTGATCCTCACAACAACCCTGTGCAGTAGTGCTATTATTATCCTCTTTTACCAAATGAAAGAACTTTCCCTGAATCGCCTGTCTGAGCAGGATTCAAGCTCAGGTCTTCTTGACTTCTTTAAATCCTATGCACTATCCACATTGCCATCTATAACCTCACCATCTAAAACACTTCATTCCCTAATGTACTGTGTGAAAAGGTAGAAAAAATTATTTAGGAAATAAGGAAGGGTTAGACCCAACCATATAAATACCAAGTAAATACAGGCTGTATGTGAGCTGATCTTGAAAGAATTAAGGCAGAGTTTCTTAATTTTTTGTGCCTTATGGACTCTTTTGCAATATGGTAAAGTCTATGGTCTTTTCATAATTATGTTTTCAAATTATTGAAGAAAATGCTAAATTTCCCTTAAAGATATATATATATTATATATGTGCATATATATATATGTATCCATTCAAATTTACAGTCCCTTTGAAAGCTATCCATGGATTCCTTGGGAGGTCCATGTGTCCTATGTTTAAAACCCCTTAACTAAAGATCATTCTGCAATATAGTATAGGGAGAGAAAACATCAATGATAACAAAAAAAACCCTTGAAAGAATAGAGGAAAATAATATTACTCCAACAAAGGTAAAAGACAGCATCCATCAAGAGTATCTCCTAAACAAACAAACAAGCAATCAAACAAAAAACCAAAAACTCGAGAAATGATTGCAAATGATTTTCTGAAGCAGACTACATCCTTATGGTTGCACAATTGACTAAAAAGTGAAGAAAATGCAAGTTACAACTGTATCAATGTTTTGTTGATTGCAAAGAGACAAGATTCCATAAAGCAAAAACAGCCTAAAATCTCTCTCCTTCAATTAGTAGTTTCTCAAGTTAATACAGGGTTCCTTGATAAATGTAACCACACAGATAATTCAATGTTCCCCAGAGTAGTATTAAAACTTTTCAAATCTTTAAAAACATTAGCATGTGCTTATGAATTAAAAAGAAAAGGCTTCTCTCTCCTATTAGATCCTATTTTATATAGAAATAAAATGAAAATAAGACTACATTAGCTTCTAGCCTGTCTAGTTCTATAAATGAGTATTTTATTATCAACAGATGTACAAATATACACCCTGTGATAACTGGAATCTCCATAGAAATACATTCATCCATATATATATATATATTCTCACTAGATAACTGGAAACTTCATAGAAATATGATATACATACTCACTGTGATAACTAGAAATGCCAATATTCATAGATGCAATTTCTAATTCAGTATGAAATTAACTGTCATATAGTACCAGAAAATAATTCTATGTTGTATTACCAATTCTCTTGCCTATAAGACCTTCTAATATTAATAATCCTTGAAGTGCCTTGTGGTTATTAAAAGCTTTGTAAAGGGTTTTATCCTTTGATCTTCTTTGTAAAAGAGATAATGCATATAACCTTATCTATACCATATAGATAAGGAAACCAGAGAGAGAGATGAAGGGACTTCCCCATGGCCATTCAGATATCAAATTGTGTGTTAACTCTCAAACACATATCTTCTAACTTCAAGAGGACTGTTATCAAAACTATACTTTTCTTTATTAACTATGCAATTTGTGCAGTTTTATTTTTATATTTTTTAAAAGAAAATCTGATTGGGCTAATAGCTGATGGTTTTAAGAATCCACAATCATTAGTTGAAAAGGCACTTCAGAAGTGGCTAGATAGCATCATAGTGCACAGAGTGCCAAGCTTGTAGTTAGAAAGCTCATCTCCCAAAGTTCAAATCTGGCCTCAGACACCAGGTAAATCAATTAATTGATTGCTTCGCTTCTATTTACCTCTCTCCAAACTTAACCAGATTGGTTCATGGACATTGATGGTTGGAAACAGCATCCAAATATTTTGTCCATTTGTGTCTCACAGGCTTGGCTTTCAGTGATTCAGAATTCCCTTCATATTATGAAGTAGGATTTCCATTTCCTCGTCTTCTTTTCCTAATGCATTGTGCTATCCTGAGTCTCTGGACCTCAGTTTCCTCATTTAAAATTTCTCATCTATAAAATGAAGGAATTGGACTAAATACCACATAAGGTCTCTCCCAACCCTGATTATACCTGAATATACCTTTATTTTAATAAAAAAATGAAAAAAATATGCTTTTTATAAGATTAGTGTAGGAAAATGCTATGTTTTGTATTCTATGAACACAACTAGATCAAAAGGACAACACACTGAAATGATGCATTTTTAATGGCCTTAAGTTTTCTTGGTTCAAAGAAAATGATACAGAAAAATTCTGAATAAGTAATACACAACCATTTCAGAGGGATGCATGTGACAGCCTTTCCTGTGAATATTGCAGCATTTTAACTCAGAAGAAAAAAAAGATGCTTTGTAAAGTGAAGCGATCTATTCATTTCAGTTTGTGTTATTATTGCTGATAATAATATAATAGGAATCTCTCATGAAGTCTTGCTTCATAATGTCAAGGTGATTCTGAATCACTGAAACCAAGACTATGCAACACAAGTGGGCAAAACATTTGGATGCTGTTCTCAACCATAGATGTCCATGAACCAACCCGCTTAAGTTTGGAGAGGGAGGTAAATAGAGGTGAAACTACCAAATGATAGCTTCCCCTTTCTCCATCCCCTCCAGCAATGCATGGAGATTAACATATAGAGGAATCCCAGCTTGGTAAAAAGTGTTTTCCATGAATGAATCACACTAATGAAATCACAAATCCTTGGATTATTATAGAATCACAGAATTTCAGAGCTGTAAGAATCTAAGAGGCCATCAAGAGTCCAAGTGACATTTAAAAAATGATTCTGCTTACAATGGAACCATCAAATTGCCACTCAGATTTTCCTTAAAAAAAATCAAAAACTGAAATATGGTTGTTAACTAGAAGAATAATTTATATGATGACAATATTGTAAAAATGAACAATCTTAAAAGACAAGATTTTTGATCAACTAAATAATTAATCATGATTTCAGATTAATTAAGATTAATTCTACCCACTTCATAACAAAGAGATGATGGATTGATATGCAAAATAAGAAATGCATTTTTGGACTGCACCTATGTAGACATTTATTTTGCTTGATTATGCTTCTATGATATAAAGATTTTACTTCCCTCTTTCCTCCCCCTCCTCCCTCTTTTCCTCTCTCTCTTACTCTCCCTCTCTCCCTCCCTTCCTTCCTCCCTCCCTTCCTTCCTTCCCTGCTCTTTCTTGTTTTCTTGCTTTCTTCTCTCTTTCTCTCTCTCTCTCTCTCTCTCTCTCTCTCTCTCTCTCTCTCTCTCT
>JAJPUD010001992.1:228968-242637 GCA_023553655.1 Myrmecobius fasciatus
TAAGGAAGAACAATTAAGAGTCTATTTCACTACTAAATGAAATCAAATGAGCTTGAAGTGAAGAGTTTTCTCTAGCAAAGGCTGGGGGTGGAAAAGTTTTTTTTTTCTTTTTAAGGTTGCCCAATGTATAAGAATTACTCATGGATGGAAAATATACTTTATTTCTAAAGAGGAAAAAATGTTCAACAATTTAAAAAAATCACAGAAATGATTAGAACAAAATCTAGTAAATTATCACTACTGATAGATTTAATTGGAAGCTAATATTTCTAGCCTATTGAAACACTATGTTAGAGCAAAGCTGCTAAGGAGATATTTTGCATTTTACCTTTGTCTGATGTTTTTGAATCACACAACCAAGTGACAGTCAAGCATAATCATCTTTTCTGGGGGTCTTCTTAACAAAAACCCAATCTTGCTATTGCTGCTGTAATCATAATCACTTTAGTAGATATTACCCTTGCCTTCAGCCCTCACAGGCCTTCCGGGACCTTTTCATGTTCTCAGGATCAATGTTAGAAGAAAGAAAATGCAAAAACAGAAGCCAGCCAGGAGCCTTGAGCACAAGCCTGGATAGTTAAATCTACACTTTCTGTGGTGATTTGGCACAAAGGATTTTGTCCTGCCACTATACTGGGTCAGGGAAGGACCCTTCCTACTTCTACTCTAATGAAATCATACATGTCTTCTCAAAAGCTACCTCCAGAGACCTGCCAATCAGAAGCCTTCTTTTCTTCTACTAGGTGTAGCAACCTATATTATCAGTTTTCCTTCCCTTCCCCATCAGCCAGTTGGGAAAGATTTAACATAGTAATGCTATGAGTCATACCTAGCTAGAAGCAGAAATGATAACTGTTTATACTCAAATTTCTACATGGTCACTTGACAAAACTAGAGATAGCAAACACAGAATCTCTGTGCATTTTCCATTTATTACACTTTTCAGGCCAGAACTACTCACCCTTGGCAGTTAAGCCTCCATATGACCTTATCTACATCCTAAAACCCAAGAAACTTAGATTTGGGCAAAAACCTCAGAGACCACTTAATTTAACTTAAACTTCGTCAAGATGCCCCTTTTCTACACAGGTGATGCATGCTCATTTGATAAGTGGTGAAGTTAATAGAGCATTGGGCATGGAGCCAGCAAGATCAAGATTCAAATTCCAGCTCTGTGACTACTAACAAGTCATTCAAACTTTCTCTGTTTCATTTTCCCTAATTCTAAAATGAGGAAAAGCATAACACCTACTTCCCAGGGGTTCTGTGAAGATCATATGAGATAATCTGTGGAAAGTGTTTAGCACAGTTTCTAGCAAATAGCAGATGTGACATAAATGCTAGCTACTATTTTTATTCTTGTTATTGTTATCATTATTATTATTAAGCTCAAATGAGAAATCCATACAAAAACAGTTCAGGCCCCTTTTTAATGGCTTTAATCTTTTTTTATTAAAGCTTTTTATTTTCAAAACATATGTATGGATAATTTTCAAAATTCACCCTTGCAAAATCTTGTGTTCTGAATTTTTTCCCTTCCTTCCCCCCATTCCCTCTCCTAAACGGCAAGTAATCCAATATGTGTTAAAACATGTGCAATTCTTCTATACATATTTCCGAAAATATCATGTTGCACAAGAAAAATCAGATCAAAAAGGAAAAAAAATAGAAATAAAAAAATGCAAGTAAACAACAACAAAAAGAGTGAAAATATTATGTTGTGATCCCCACTCAGTTTCCACAGTCCTTTATCTGGTTATAGATATCTTTTCATCACAAAAGCATTGGAACTGGCCCAAATCATCTCATTGTTGAAGAGAGCCATCAGAATTAATCATCGTATAATCTTCCTGTTGCTGTGTACAATGATCTCCTGCTTCTGCTCACTTAACTTAGCGTCAGTTCATGTAAGTCTTTCCAGGCCTCTCTGAAATCATCCTCCTGATCATTTTTTATAGAACAATAATATTACATAATATTCATATACCATAACTTACTCAACCATTTTCCAACTAATTGGCATCCACTCAGTTTCTAGTGTCTTGCCACTACAAAAAAGGGTTGATAGCTTTAATCTTTATATAAATTTTTACAAAATCAAAACTAATTTTACTTCTTTATTATATTCATTCATTGCTCTGAGTTCTGTCCTCTGGGACCAATAAAAAAAAAAAGCTCATCCCTCCCTCTTCCAAGTGACAGCCTTTCAAATACTCATTGATAATCTCTATGCTATTTACCTCAGTTCCCTTTCCTTCTATTAATTCTATTTGAGGACTCCCTCCCCCCCCCCATTCATCTTCCATTTGCTCCTTTTAAAGTATATATAAAAGGCAGCTAGATGGCATAGTATTGGCCCTATATTCAAAGAGACCTGAATTCAAATTCAAACTCAGACACTATCTGTGATACCCTTGAGTCACTTAGCCTCTCTTCCTCAATTTCCCCGATTTGCAATTGGAGATAAAAATAGCTATCTTACTGATCAGCTATTGTGAGGATCAAATAAGGTATTTGTACAGTTCTTGGAATGATGTTTGGCACACAGTAGGCTCTTAATAAATGCTTACCATGGGAGTCCTTTGGTACTGGCTGATAATACTGTGGAAGCATTAAAAAAACACACAACTTTGAATGGAAGCAACAGGAGATTGGGTGTTATAATAACCCTTGCTGGAATCTAGGCATATCAGCTCAGCTAATGGCACTCTTTGTGCATGGAAAGTTATTAGATTTTTAATAGGCATCTCTCTCAGAACTTTTGATGGTTTCACATCTGGGAGAGCAGTTTGAAATCTGACCACATTACATTAGTCAAGTCACCTCTGTAGAAAGGCATGAATGTGTCTACCTATTTTTAGTTGGATTGCACAATCAAAAGTTAGCTTTTGACCTGAATAGACATTTTTAGCCATTCAGTTACCGATATTTATTGAGCACCTGCTGTGTCTGCAGAACATAACAGATATCCAGCTTCTAGGGGAGAAGGAAGGATACAAAGGAATGAAAAGAAGCAGTTTTGACTGTGCTCAGGCAAAGTCACTGATACACACACAAATTACTGTAAGAATACTAAAAATGGTACAAACTGAATGTGAATGCTGGGAGGATGCAGGGCAAGAAAGGAATCAAATCCCTGGGGCAATCTCATTTCTTTGAGCTGAATTTAGACTAATAGACTCACGGAAGTCAGGGATTATCCCATTTTTGTCTCACCTAGCACAGTACCTGGCAAAGAGTATATTCTGAAAAAGAAATGTGTTGATTGAGGCGAACAGAAACATACTCTTTGTTCTCCCATGGCCCAAATCCTATGGCTAATACATGATGCTCCAGTTTAACAGAGAAACAAAGAAGATATTTGCAGAAGAAACAATCTTGCGTTGTACCTATTGAGAAATTCATCTCTTTCTGTGATCATTTTGCTAAAGCAGGCTGCACATGAAGCTCTGGATATTCCAGGGTAATAGAAGCAGTGCATTGTGTTCTGCAGATGAGTAACTCTCACGAGAATATTGTTGGAAGCAAATTTAGGAAATCCCCAAGTGGGCCAAATATTGGACTCTAAAACATCTAAACATTAAATGCTATTGGTGAGAGCATACTAGTAGCTTGGCATATCAGAAAGTACAAAATTCATTTAAATTTTTGATAAGTTTATAACAAGTTCTCACACTAAACAGACCATTATGAAAACTGAGTTAGGATGCTTAGGGGAGTATTATAAAAATGGTGAGTTATTATAAACAGAATGTGAGCTCCTTGAGGCTGGGGACCGTGTTCTTTACTTTTATTTTATTTACTTTATTTTATTCTTTTCTGTCCTTAGCACAGTACATGGTACATAGTAAGGACTTAATAAATGCTTGTTGGTGAAAACAAAGATAGGAATATAAAGGCATCTTATTGACAAACAAGGGGTCCCAGCACTCTTTCCCTCTTGGATTGGTTTGATTCAACCATTTTATGAAAGTTGTTGATATCATTCCCAAAATCAAGGATTTATGAGTTTTAGTACCAAGAGTTCTGAAATGAGTTTCTAAGGACCTGAGTTCAAATCCCAGCTCAGCCAAATAAGCTCTGTAACTATCAGTAAATCTCTTTTCTCCAGTATTCACTATTTTCTTTCCTTCAAAAGAGAAAGGTGAGAGAATTCATAGGTTTTAGCCAGCTCTCCTAAACTGAATTAATGGTTTTGAAAAACAGAAAGTATTGTGAGGAACAAATAGGGCTGACAGTAAAGGTAAGAGAAAGGACAAATATAAAGACAGTAGAATGAAGTAATCTCATGGGAGTCTGTTGGTCTGATCTGTGGGGCACAGAAAAGTTGAGGGTGCTGAGATTAGTGGTTGGGGATGGGGGAAGATTGTCCTTAATCATAGCAATTGTCCCCAGTGCCGTGGCCTTCAGAGTGGAGTTAGTCTCTATTCTGGAACCTGAATCACTGCTGATAATAACAGGGTTCATCCCTCGGGGACATTACACTATCTTTGGTATAGATTGTGGCCTCTCTTCAAGAAACCGATGATCGTGGCCCTTCTCACACATACAGGAGAGAGGTGGGAGGTTTCAGGGCAGCACAAGCTTCTGGGAGGTAGAGATCAACATGTGTGTGTGTGTGCTCATCTACGTGCATGGGGCCAGAGAATATAGGACAGAAGGGAGGGGGTACTATATGTCTTTTTTTTTTTTTTTGCTTTTTGCTGAGGCACTTGAGGTTAAGTGACTTGCCCAGGGTCACACAGCTAGGAAGTATTAAGTGTCTGAGACAGATTTGAAGTCAGGTCCTCCTGACTTCAGGGCTGGTGTTCTAACCTCTGCTCCACCTAGCTGCCCCGGGGGGACTATATGTCAAACACAGGGCACCAGGCTGCTACCTACCCATAGGCAATTTCTTTTGATATCTCTTGGTTTTCTCAAATCAAGTGAATTTTTATTAGGCTTGAATACACATGTATACATAAAAAACTATAGTACATAAAATTAAATATGGTACATGAGCACACAGTGACAATGCATGTCTACAATATACACGTTTGTATTTTATATATAAATATATAATATATATGCATATACATAGATAGCATGCATACATACACACATGCACACACACAGATCTTCTGTATCTCTCTTTCTGATTTGGGCATTATTTATAGGTACTAATGCTAAATGACCCTAATAGCCAAGAAGGTCCCTTGAAATTTTGTGACAAATGCATGGCTTTGTGGGTAGCTGGGCAGCTCTGCGAAGTAGAGAGTCTATCATGCCTCTGAATCCATTTTCTTTCTCTTTTGTCCTTTATTTTCTCTTTCTAACAGAGGCAGTGTGCAAAATGGTAGCATGCTAGCCTTGGAACCAAATAGCCCTAGATTCCCATCCCACTTCTGACAATACTTTGTGACTTTGTCTTTTTATGTCCTTTTTTTTAGGCAAGGAAATACTTACAGCTAGTAAGTATAAAGTGTCTGAGGTCGAGTTTGAACTTGAGTCCTCCCGACTCCGGGGCTAGTGTCCCATCCAGTTGCCCTCCTCCCAAGACTTATACACTAAGCTATCGAAAGCTCTTACTCTATGTAAGTAGAGGGAGTTCCCAAATACTGATAAAATCACAAGTCTTTTCTGTATTCTTATATTCTCTTTTTTAGAGTCAGGTTTTTGGAATTTATCACCCTTAGTCACACTGTTGTCATTTACTCTCTGGGCTCTGAGACCACAGCCTCTCTCCATGAGAAATCATTCTTTCCTTGCAGAGTTTACAGGGAGAAATTTGGCTTTCCCAAATGTAAGAGATTCTGGGCTTTCTCATCATGGCTCTGTAGGGTGGGGCTGGCTGAAATTGGGCTTCCTAGCACAGAACAATGCTTCTGCATGCATTTGTCCTTGCTCCCAGTACTAACTCACCATCTGCCTGGGCTCCTAACCGTACTCCATCCCTGGTACCGAACTGACTCTTACTCACATCACTGTTCTCCACACTGACACATTTTGCCCTCAAAAATTATTTCTTAGAAACTATTCTTTCCTTGGTCTTACCCAAGTGCTGGTTTCTCTCTCTAAACCTTGGTTTCCAGGGACAAGAGAAACTTTCAATGTTTCCTACATCAGCCCAAGGCATCAGTGGAAACTGAGAGCAGCTGTGTGCCCCAGGAGCTGCCTCAGGGACACAGCTGCTCCCCTTTTGCTGCTTTTCCCAGTCACTCACACAAGGGATATTTGGCAGGAAAATCATTCCATATTGTGTTTTTATTGCTTCATTCATTCAATTATTCTACAAACACCAATTAATTGCTTGTGCAAGGCACTGTGTTGTGTGCTGGGGAAATAAAAATATAATCAGTTGATCAATCGAAAGCATTTCTCAAACATCCTACTATGTGCTAGGCTCTGTGCTAGGAATAGGTATTATAAAGGCAAAACCCTGAAACAATCCCTGCTCTGTCAGAGGTTCCATTCTATGGGAGTTGATGATGATGCCCTATAAGGGCAGGGTGGAAGGTGCCCATTTTGATAACATAGATTTAGCTCTGAAGGATATCACAATGTGATGGGGACAGGTGGGGAAGATACGAACACACAAGGATATGAACACAATACAAAGGAAAGTGCAATCAGTGTAAAGGAAAGGTGAAGTGCTTAAGACATGTGAGTGTGTGTGTGTGTGGGGCAGACAACATTTATTAAGCACCTTCTATAGACCAGGTAACAGTTAGCAAATATTTGATTTGACTCTCACAATCACTTTGGGAGGTAGGAGATGTTATGATCTCAATTTTATAGTTGAGGAAGCTGAAGTAGTTTAAGTGACTTGCCCAGGATCACACAAAGTGTCTGGGATTAAATTTGAACTCAGGCTCAAAGCTTTACTCGTGGCACTACCTAAGCTGCCTTGTGGATAAGGAAAACTCATTTCCACTTCCATGTGAGGATCAGGGAAGATTTAGCCATTCCCACTGAGAATGAGGTCTGACAATTCAGCTCATTAGCAACAGGAGTGACTTTATCCAAGGTTCTTTATGCTAGAGATCAGATGTCTGTATAAGGATGAATTTTTTTTTTACTATATTCTTCCTCTATAAATTTCACTCTCTCTCTCTCCCTCCCTCCCTCTCTCTCTCTCTCTCTCTCTCTCTCTCTCTCTCTCTCTCTCTCTCTCTCTCTCTCTCTCTCTCTCCTTCTTCTTCCTCATTATTAATAACCTTCTGATTGATTTAAATCTTGATTAAAATCTTTCTTTTTCTTCATTGCCTAACTAATATGCCCCTTTCACCATAAAGCTTTTACTGATCCACCCAGAAAAAATAATCTCTCTCCTTAAATTTCTCACAGAACTTCTTGTGATCCTTTTCCCCTTTCCTCTTGGTAGTTTTGTATATATGTGTATATGGGTGTGTGTGTGTTGTTGTTTGCCCTTCATTATAGAAAAGGGCATGATGTCAAGGAGGTGATGCCGTGACATGAAAGCAAATTGGATTTAAGTGAGAGGTCTATTCAAAGTCACCAGTCTCATTTTCTCCAGTGGAACCATCTTGGTCTAGTGACATGATATAGATCAGAATGACTAGAGATGGCTCCCATGTACACATTTGTATATGTGTACATGTCCATGGATACTTTTCTGTCACATTAGACTGGAAGCTCTTTGAGGGCAAGGATTATGTAACTTAATTAAAGTTACATAAACCTTCTCCCTTTGGGTAGGGAGTGGAGAGTACCTCCATATTAGGGGATCTGAGAATGCTCTAAAGACTCCTTCTATTAGCTAGGCCAGAAGGAGGACAACAAGCATTCAATCTCATGTCTTACCATTACCCAAAGTTTTAGCAGCTCTGTGGAAGTGGATGGACTTTGACAGAACCTTTGAAAACCTGAGGTCACATCTGCACAATAAAGATGCATGACAGTAAAAGTTTACTGAGATATTAGGAAACAACTATCCTAAATAAGCCAGCTATCATGATATCATAATTCTGCTCTTACCTGTCTTAAAGTTTTGATGTTCAAGTCATTTCATAGGTGTTGAGATGATATTAGCTTTAGAAAGTCCCTGATAACATCCACATTTAAAGGGAAAAAATGTTTTGGACAGAGACAACCATGGCAGTACCTGCTTTTGTTATTATTGAGTTGTTTTCCAATTGTGCCTGGCTCTTCATGAACCCATTTGGGGTTTTCTTGGCAAAGATACTGGAGTGGTTTACCATTTCTTATCCAGCTCATTTTACAAGTGAGAAAACGGAGGCAGGGTTAAGTGACTTGACCACAGTGACACAGCTAATACGTATCTTTGAACTCAGAAAGATGAAGCTTCCTGACTTCAGATGTAGCCATGAGCTGCCCTGGTTTTATCTGCTACCTCTCTCCCATTGACATTATCATGGACTTAATTCCTAGACTATTTATTAAGGCATGCTAATTAGGTGACAGTGCTGGGCTTGGGGTCAAAAAACTGTGTTCAAGACATGTCTCGGACATTTACTTACTGTGTGACTCAGGGCAAGTCAATTAACTTCTTTACATTAGTTTCCTTAAGTATAAAATGAGGGGACTGTACTTGGTGGCCTCTAAAGTCTCTTCTGGATCTAAATCTTCACAGTACAAGATTATATTTAGAATAGGTAAGTTTCTTTATAGGACAAGGACCAAAGGAGTGACAAATGTCTCAATGGAGGATGGAACCCAAAGAAAGTTTTCTTGGCTTGGGTGGTCTGCCCCAGGGAAGTCCTGGACCACTGAAAGTCAGTACAAATCTGCTTTTTCCAGGGATGACAGGCTCAAATCCAGAATTTTAATCTTCATGGACTTAAAGAATAATCTATCAAAGCTTGTGGATCCCTTCTTCAAGTAATGTATTTGAATTCATAAAATAAAACTTCATAAGATTACAAATTCAAATATTTATATGCAAATGTAGTTATCAAAATATTTGTAAAAGGAAAAAACATATTTATGACCCTCAGTTTAAAGTAAGATGGTTAAGTTTGAGGGCATAGATTGGCAAGGGGTAGGTCCTTCTCTGCTAAAGTTGCCCCTGTTTATACCTCTTAGCCATTATTAACCAAGGCCTGATTTTTCTTAGCTGATATGATTAGTGAAATCATACCAGGCAATGAGCTGAGCATCTGGGAGCCCAGTGAAATTCATTGTTATTTACATTTTTTTTGGCTGAAATGTTTACTGTTGGAGTTCTTTTTGGTCTGGCCTCATTTCCTTCAAACCAGGGTCTCATTTACTGTCCCCACAGAGGTAATTTGGTAAATGGGCCAAAGTGCCATGAAGGATGTGAGCCATTCTCTTCACAATTGAGCCAGCAAGGTTACTGATTTTATTTTTTCCCAAGAGCCAATGGATTCTTGGTGTGTTTCAGGATGACAGAGGCAAGGAAGGAGAGAAAATGGGAAGAAAAAAAGTGCCATTGGAATTTATGTGCCATCATTTGATGAGCTGTCACCAGTTCACTGAGCCCAAATAAACTTCCTAGTTAGCAGGACCACAGATATATTTGCAGCCCCAGTGCTCAGCAGAGTGCTTGGCACACAGTAGGTACTTAAATATTTATTGACTGACTTTAAAAGCCCATGAACGGGAAGCACTTTTATGATTTCTTTGGCTTGAGATTACTCCCTCTGGTCCATCTGTGTGATACTTGGAGAAGAAGTCATCAAGTAACTTATGATGATTTCCCCAAACACACTGACCTAAATTTATTTAGTTTAAAGGGTTCTCTAAATGGCTATAACTATATTTTAAACAGCAATTCCTATAAATTAGTAATGCCATTTGTCTTCAGTCTGGGAATTTCAATGAACAAATTATTCAAAACCATATTTAATCAAGTATGTTTTCTCTTTTCTCTTGTTAGTATGTGTTGCCTGGGACTGGAAGGAAACACTGTGTTTCAGTTGAATTGATTGAATAGAATTGATAGATTGGACTGTCAGAATATATTGCTAATTTGCCTTTAAAACCTTGAAAGGACGCAACATGGTGCTGGTGCCTTACACATAATGACATTTAATATCTACACCCAGTTTCCTAAATATGTTCATGTTTCCTAAATATGGATTAATGTATACCTTTTCCTCCAGAATTGGTGTTTTCAACTTAATATTGGAGAAGTAGGTCATGAGAAGTCCTGTGTATATATGAGCTGAACTGAGAGTACTTTAGAAGTATATGAATTTCATTAGCAAATGCTAAGGAAATAAACTTATTTGTGTTTATCATTGGGTGAAATGAGCATGAATTTGAAATGAGCTTCTCCTGCTTAAGCCCCTGAACTATTTTCTTCCTTTCTAACACAAAGACCTTCACAGCTCCGGGGGAGGAAATTTCTTTCACCAACCAAACCATCAGTGGATCATGGATTTAGCCAAGTCAAGTAAGCAAGCACTTACTTATTAAGTACTCATTAGGTGCTTTACAAATATTATCTAATAAAAAATATTTGTAAAGTGCTTAGTACTTATGAAGGCACATAGTAGGCTGTTAATAAATGTTGTTTTCCTTTTTTCTCCAAAATCTGGGAATACAGAAATAAGCAAAAAGAAAGATGACCACTAATCTCAAGAAGTTTGTATTCTAATTCAGGAAAACAGTTGCCGAAGAGGAAAATTAAGAACAGGTGTATGGAAAGAAGAAGAGGGTTGCAGGGCCATAGTGTAGCTTGGCAGAAAAGATGTGAGATGTAATCCAAAGAGAAAGAAGATTTGGAGCTGGAAGGGAGTTCAGAAGCCATGTAGTCAGGAGTGAAACAAGGCTGCCTACTGTCACCACTACTATTTAATATTGAATTAAAAATGCTAGCTTTGGCAGTGAGAGAAGAAAAAGAGATAAAAGGAATTAGAGTAGGTAATTAGGGTTTTGCAGATGATATGATAGTATACTTGCAGAACAACTAAAAAAAACTATTAGAAACAATTCACAACTTTAGCAAAGTTGCAGGATACAAAATAAATCCACATAAATTATCAGCATTTTTATATGTTACCAACAAAGTCCTGCAGCAAGAGATACAAAAAGAAATTCCATTCAAAATAACTGTTGATAGTATAAAATATTTGGTAATCTATCTGCCAAGGAAAAGACAGGAACTATATGAACTAAACTACAAAACACTCGCCACACAAATAAAATCAGACCTAGTCAATTGGAAAAAAACATTAAGTGTTCATGGGTAGGCCAAGCGAATATAATAAAAATGACAATACTACCCAAACTAAATTACTTATTTAGTGCCATACCAATCAAACCCCCAAGAAATTATTTTACAGATCTAGAAAAAATAGTAGCAAAGTTCATTTGGAAGAACAAAAGGTCAAGAATTTCAAGGGAATTAATGAAAAAAAAAAGGCTGATGAAGGTGGCCTTGCTGTACCAGATCTAAAACTATATTATAAAGCAGCGGTCATCAAAACCATTTGGTACTGGCTGAGAAGTAGAGTGGTCACAGGACAAACTAGGCAATAACTATAGCAATTTAGTGTTCAATAAACAAAAAGACCCCAGCTTTTGGGATAAGTACTCACTATTCGGTAAAAACTGCTGGAAAAATTGGAAACTAGTGTGGAAGAAATTAGGGCTTGACCCACACCTAACACTGCATACCAAGATAAGATCTAAATGGGTTCATGATCTAGATATAAAGAGTGATATTGTAAGCAAATTAGAGGAACATAGGATAGTTTACCTCTCAGACCTGTGGAGATGGAATAAATGTATGTCCAAAGAAGAACTAGAACTCTTAATTGAAAACCAGATAGATAATTTTGACTATATTAAGTTAAAAAGTTTCTGTACAAACAAAACGAATGCAAACAAGATTACGAGGGAAGCAATAAATTGGGAAATCATCTTTATGCTTAAGGGCTCTGATAAAGGCCTCATTTCTAAAATATATAGAGAATTGTCTCATATTTATGAGAATTCAAGCCATTCTCCAATCGATAAATGGTCAAAGGATATGAACAGACAATTTTCAGATAATGAAATTAAAACCATTTCTAGTCATATGAAAAGGTGCTCCAAATCACTATTGATCAGAGAAATGCAAATTAGGACAACTCTGAGATACCACTACACACCTGTCAGATTGGCTAAAATGACAGGAAAAGATAATGACGAATGTTGGAGGGGATGTGGGAAAACTGGGACACTAATACATTGTTGGTGGAACTGTGAACGGATCCAACCATTCTGGAGAGCAATTTGGAGCTATGCTCAAAAAGTTATCAAACTGTGCATACCCTTTGACCCAGCAGTGTTTCTATTGGGCCTATATCCCAAAGAGATCTTAGAGGAAGGAAAGGGCCCCACATGTGCAAGAATGTTTGTGGCAGCCCTTTTTGTAGTGGCAAGAAACTGGAAACTGAATGGATGCCCATCAATTGGAGAATGGCTGAATAAATTATGGCATATGAATATTATGGAATATTATTGTTCTGTAAGAAACGACCAGCAGGACAATTTCAGAGAGGCCTGGGGAGACTTCCATGAACTGATGCTGAACAAAATGAGCAGAACCAGGAGATCATTATACACAGCAACCACAATATTCCATGATGATCAACTCTGATGGACATGGCTCTCTGCAACAAAGAATTGTCTCAAACCAGTTCCAATTGTTCAGTGAAACCATATACATCCAGAGAGAGGGATGTGAAATGTGGACCACAACATAACATTTTCATGATCTCTATTGATATTTGCTTGCATTAGGTTTCCTTTCTCAGATTTTTTTTCTTGTAGATACAATTGTTCTTGCACAGCAAGATAAGTATGGAAATATATGTACATATATTCGACTTGACAAGTATTTTAACATAATTAACATGTAGTGGACTTTAGGCCATCTAGGGGAGGGGAGGGAACTAGGAGTGAAAAATTTGTAACAGAAAGCTTTGTAAGGGTCATTGTTGAAGAACTACCCATACATGTTTTGCAAATAAAAAGTTTTAATAAAAACATGTTTAATGGTCAGGGTTGATTTTCATCTGTCCCAGCATTTGGGAATCTCCAATTTTATCTTTGGTTACAAAGGGAAACCACTGAACATCAGATTATTAATTATCTGGAAACTAGGGTGGAAGAAATTAGGGCTTGACCCACACCTAACACCACATAACAAGAAAAGATCTAAATGGCTTCATGATCCAGATATAAAGAATGATATTGTAAACAAATTAGAGGAACATAGGATAATTTATCTCTCAGACCTGTGGAGATGGAATAAATTTATGTCCAAAGAAGATCTGGAACTCTTAATTGAACAGCAGATAGATAATTTTGATTATATTAAGTTAAAAAGTTTTTGTACAAACAAAACTAATGCAGACAAGATTAGGAGGGAAGCGTCAAATTGGGAAATCATCATTACATTTAATGGTTCTGATAAAGGCTTTATTTCTAAAATATATAAAGAATTGTCTCATATTTATAAGAATTCAAGCCACTCTTCAATAGATAAATGTTCAAGGGATATGAACAGACAATTTTCAGATGATGAAATTAAAACCATTTCTAGTCATATGAAAAGTTGCTCCAAATCACTATTGATCAGAGAAATGCAAATTAAGACAACTCTGAGATACCACTATACACCTGTCAGATTGGTTAAAATGACGGGAAAAGATAATGATTAATATTGGAGGGGACGTGGGAAAACTGGGACACT
>JAJPUD010001992.1:247637-271966 GCA_023553655.1 Myrmecobius fasciatus
GTTAATTTAATTAGAAAAAGGAAAGAGGAAAATCAAATTGTTAGTCTCAAAAATGAAAAGGGAGAACTTTCCACCAATGAAGAGGAAATTAGAGCAATAATCAGGAGTTACTTTGCCCACCTTTATGCCAATAAATTTGATAACCTAAATCAAATGGAGGGATATCTACAAAAATATGGATTGCCCAGATTAACAGAAGAGGAAATAAATTACTTAAATAGTCCCATTTTAGAAAAAGAAATAGAACAAGTCATTAATCAACTCCCTAAGAAAAAATCCCCAGGACCAGATGGATTTACATGTGAATTCTACCAAACATTTAAAGAACAATTAACTCCAATATTATATAAACTATTCGAAAAAATAGGGAATGAAGGACTCCTACCAAACTCCTTTTATGATACAGACATGGTACTGATACCTAAACCAGGTAAAACAAAAACAGAGAAAGAAAATTATAGACCAATCTCCTTAATGAATACTGATGCAAAAATCTTAGATAAAATATTAGCAAAGAGGTTACAGAAAATCATTCCCAGAATAATACACCATGACCAAGTAGGATTTATACCAGGAATGCAGGGATGGTTCAATATTAGGAAAACTATTAACATAATTGACTATATTGATAACCAAATTAACAAAAAACATATGATAATCTCAATAGATGCAGAAAAAGCATTTGATAAAATCCAACATCCTTTCCTATTAAAAACATTAGAGAGTATAGGAATTAATGGACTTTTCCTTAAAACAATCAGTAGCATCTATTTAAAACCATTAGCTAGCATCATATGTAATGGTGATAAACTGGAACCATTCCCAATAAGATCAGGGGTGAAACAAGGTTGCCCACTATCACCATTACTATTCAATATTGTATTAGAAATGCTAGCCTTGGTAATAAGACAAGAAAAAGAGATTAAAGGAATTAGAGTAGGTCATGAGGAAACCAAATTATCACTCTTTGCAGATGATATGATGGTCTACTTAGAGAACCCTAGAGAATCAACTAAAAAACTATTAGAATTAATCCACAACTTTAGCAAAGTTGCAGGATACAAAATAAATCCACATAAATCATCAGCATTTTTATACATCACCAACAAAATGTAACAGCAAGAGATACAAAGAGAAATTCCATTAAAAATAAGTATCGATAGTATAAAATATTTGGGAATATATCTGCCAAGGGAAAGTCAGGATCTATATGAGCAAAACTACAAAACACTCTCCACACAAATAAAGTCAGATCTAAACAATTGGAGAAACATCAAGTGCTCTTGGATAGGTTGAGCGAATATAATAAAGATGGCAATACTACCTAAACTAATCTATTTATTTAGTGCTATACCCATCAAACTCCCAAGAAATTATTTAACTGACCTAGAAAAAAATAACAACAAAATTCATCTGGAAAAAACAAAAGGTCAAGTATTTCAAGGGAATTAATGAAAAAAAATGCAAATGAGGGTGGCCTAGCTGTACCAGATCTAAAACTATATTATAAAGCAGTGGTCACCAAAACCATTTGGTACTGGATAAGAAATAGAGTAGTGGATCAGTGGAATAGGTTAGGTTCACAGGACAAAATACTCAATGACAATAGTAATCTAGTGTTTGATAAACCCAAAGACCTCAGTTTTTGGATAAAAACTCACTATTTGACAAAAACTGCTGGGATAATTGGAAACTAGTATGGAAGAAATTAGGCATTGACCCACACCTAACACCATATACCAAGAAAAGGTCAAAATGGATTCATGATCTAGGCATAAAGAATGATATTATAAACAAATTAGAACAATGTAGGATAGTTTACCTCTCAGACCTGTGGAGGGGGAAGGAATTTGTGACCAAAGAAGAACTAGAGGTCATCATTAATCACAAAATAGATAAGTTTGACTATATCAAGTTGAAAAGTTTTTGTACAAACAAAATGAAGGCAGACAAGATTAGAAGGGTAGCAGCAAACTGGGAAAATACTTTTACATCCAAAGGTTCTGATAAAGGCCTCATTTCTAAAATATATAGAGAATTGACTCAAATATATAAGAATTCAAGCCATTCTCCAATTGACAAATGGTCAAAAGATATGAACAGACAATTTTCAGACGAAGAAATTGAAACTATTTATGGTCACATGAAAAGGTGCTCCAAGTCACTATTGATCAGAGAAATGCAAATTAAGACAACTCTGAGATACTACTACACACCTGTCAGATTTGCTAAAATGACAGGAAATGATAATGATAACTGTTGGAGGGGATGTGGGAAAACTGGGACACTGATACATTGTTGGTGGAACTGTGAATGGATCCAACCATTCTGGAGAGCAGTTTGGAACTATGCTCAAAAAGTTATCAAACTGTGCATACCATTTGACCCAGCAGTGTTTCTACTGGGCCTATATCCCAAAAAGATTTTAACAGGGGGAAAGGGCCCCACATGTGCAAAAATGTTTGTGGCAGCCCTTTTTGTAGTGGCAAGAACCTGGAAATTGAAAGGATGCCCATCAATTGGAGAATGGCTGAATAAATTATGGTATATGAATGTTATGGAATATTATTGTTCTGTAAGAAACAATCAACAGGAGGTTTTCAGAGAGGCCTGGAGAGACTTGAATGATCTGATGCTGAATGAAATCAGCAGAACCAGGAGAACATTATACACAGCAACAAGACTATACGATGATCAATTCTGATGGACATGGTTCTCTTCAACAATGATGTGATTCAAACCAGTTCCTATTGTTCAGTGATGAAGATAGTCATATACATCCAGAGAGAGGCCCGTGGGAACTGAGTATGGACCACAACACAGCATTTTAACGCTTTCTGTGAATATTTCCATGCATTTTGTTTTCCTTCTTAGGTTGTTTTTTTCTTCTTCTCTTTCTAGATCTGATGTTTCTTGTGCAGTAAGATAACTGTATAGATATGTATACATGTATTGGATTTGTCCTATAATTTATCCTATTTAGCATGTATTAGATTACCTGTCATCTAGGGATGGGGGTGGGAGGAAGGAGGGGAAAAGCTTGGGAAAAAAAAAGTTTTTGCAAAGGTCAATGTAGAAAAGTCACTCATATGTTTTGTAAATAAAAAGCTTTTAATAAAAAAAATAAAATAAAAGAGATTTACACATCAAAAAAAAAGCTCCATGTACATTTGAGCTCTAGGTGACACCCCTAGCTCCTCCTTTCTATAGCTTATTGAGATTGTGTATTTTTTCACAACCACCCTGTGAACAACAATATAGGGACTACAGGGGGACAAAGAAACTGGAGGACATTGCCTTATTTTTGAGTAGCTTATAATCTAGTTGAAGAGTTAAAAACAGATATCTGTACTATGACGTGGAAAATTAAGGTCAAAAATTCTACTTGGTCAGTCTTTAATACCCTCTTTCTGCTCTGTCTCAGAAATCAAGGGAAATGAGAATGGGGGTTTCACCTGTTCTGCTGCTGACACCTCTTGGTGGCAGACACAAGTGGAAAACCAATGGCTATGTCATAAGAGTAGCTAGTATTTTTAACCATAATGTAGTTTCTTTAACTTGATCTTTGCAATAACATTATGAGACTGGTTCTGTAGACATTATCATTATTTTATAGATGAGATAATGCAGATTCAGTGAAGGTAAAGGCTCTTACCTGAAATTACACTGCTCATAAATGCCAGAAGTGGGATTTTTGAATCTGAATTTTCCAAGCTGAAATTTAATTTGTGACAGTGGAACCATTATTCTTATATCTTGTTCCTAATAGTGTATTTAGTTTATGAATAAGAATTTAAGAAACCTCAAATTTGGTTTATGCATTCATTCTGGGTTAATCTTTTCAGGGTGCAGGTAGGTGGTGCAGTGGTTAGAGTACCAAGGTTGGAGTCAGGAAGACACATCTTCTCAAGTCCAAAACTGGCCTCACTTACTTACTGGCTGTATGATCCTGGGCAAGTCACTTAATCCTATTTCTCTCAGTTACGTCATCTGTAAAATGAGCTGGAGAAGGAAATGGAAAAGTGCTCCAGTCTCTTTACTGAGAAAACCCTAAATTGGATTACAAAGAGTTGGATGTGACTGAAGAAATAAAAAGAAAGAAGAGACAATAATAGTCTTTCCAGGGAAAAGACTTGCTGTATGATTATACATTTTAGGTTCTCAAAAATTTGAATACTAAGTCTGTTATCAAAATGCCTATGAAATCTAAAATAGGCTGCAGCGAGCTAGCTGCTTGTCAAGCCTCATTTCAGTGGAGGATATATTGCTCCAGGAAGTCTCAGCCTAAACTTGGAAAGGGTAGAGGTGGTGGGAAAGCAGATTTTTTTTCAATTAAGTGATCAGACTGTTGACTTTGGCAAATATTGGGGGAACACACTGTGGGGAGACATCAGGATTTGGATAGCAAATAGCTTCTGTCCACATTGAGCTCTTATATGAGGCCATTCTTAATCTCTCAATAGGAATGCCATTCCCCATTACTTTGTGCTCTCTATGTTTACAGTATATGTACCATTATATGCATATATTGTTGCCTTCTATAGTATGTAAGCTTGTTGAGGGCAGGGACGATGTACCTTTAGGTCTTTGTATCTGCAGTGTCTACCTGGTGTATATTAGGTGCTCATTTACATGTAAATCACTTTGCAATATTTTAAATTAGCCTTAAAATGTCAGTTGTCCTCTTCTTCCTCTTTCTCTTCCTTTTCCTCTTTCTCTTTCTTCCATTGTATAATTGGAAAACAAAATCAAACAGTCCCATTGAAAGTAACAACTTGAATTCATAAATTTGGCTCTACTGTCCCTCTGGAACCTTGGCCAAGACATTGTTCCTCTAGACTTCAGTATAGAGGAATATGGAAAATTCAGGGGGTAGAGTGAGAGTCAAAATAGATGACTTCTAAGTTTCCTTTGAGCTCTATATCTTCTGGATTTAAAATAGCCAATTGCAGAGATTTAAAATAGGAAGAACAGAAGGGCAGAGCCAAGATGGAAGAGAATAGATAGCTCTTTGAGCTCTTCTTGGCTTACCCAGATCAACACCGGATCAAACCTCTGAACTGGTTTTGGAGTGACAGAACACACAAATATTTCCAGCAGTAGATATTTTGGAAGAAGTTCAGAAAAGGTGTGTTTCAACTGGGCATGGAGAGAGGCTGCTGAATACAGGTGCAGGGCAAGGGCCCAAGGTGGTGAGGTGTCTGTGTGGAGGGGGAATCTACAGGGAGGCTCTTAGCCAAAATAGAGCACTGTTAGCTACTCTGTCCTTGTTCAGAAGCCACTGGGTCAACAAACTAGTTGTGAGACATTCAACACAACTATAAAAGGCAAATAGTGAACCCCTGAACCCCAGAACAACATGGGACTTGATCATAGGAAGGAAGTCAGCAGTACCGGCCCAAGGGCAGTATAAAGCCACTGTTGCCTATAGAAGAAATTTGGGAAAATCTCCCCTTTGCCCTAACATCATACCTTAATCTTTAAAAATGAGCAGAAAAGCAAAAAAGAGCTTTTACCCTAGACAGGGAAGAACAGACCTCAAACTCTAAGGATGTTAAAAGAAAAACAACTCCAGATGAAGTTCCAAAGGATGATATGAGTTGGTGCCCATCTCACAAGGGATCTCACAAAGGATCTTAAAAGAGAGTTAGAAGGAAAATGGGAACAGCAATGAGAACTTTGCAGGTGTTTGGAAATGGAAACACAAAAATTATCTGAGGGAAACTCCTTAAAATAGATTTAGCAAAATGGAAAAAGCATGAACTCTTTACAAAATAGATCTGACAAAATGGAAAGTGCATAAAACTCCTTATAAAATACATTTAATGAAATGGAAAAAAGAAACCAACTTGTTGAAAAACAGGGTTATCCAGGAACTAGCAGCTTCCACATTAAATGATCAAAGAACTTGGAATATGATATTTTTAAGGGCAAAGGAACTTGGATTGCAAATAAGAATCAACTACAGCAAAATTAAGCATTTTATTTCAGAGAAAAAGATGGACAATAAGAGAATTTCATTTATTTCTGCTGAAAAGATCAGAGTTGAACAGAAAATTTGATCTTCAAATACAGAACTCAAGAGAAGTTAAAAAAGTTAAAAAGAAAAGAAAAAATGTTTTTTTTAAAAGTTAAAAAAGTTTACTTCCTTATATGAGAAGATAATATGTTTAACTCTTGAGAAATGTATCTCTGCTTCCGGCAGACTTAAAAGGTATAGGAATAATTTGATTTTATTGTGATGATATAAAAAAGAAAGCAGAGGTGGAAAGGGGATTGTACTAGAAGAGGAAAATGGAGGTAAAATGGGCTAAATTACATCTCAAGAAGAGGGGAAAAAAGACCTATTACAATTGAGGGAAAGAAGGGGGGGACTGAGCATTGTGTGAACCTTACTCTCATCAGATTTGGCTCAAAGAGAGAATATCAGACATATTAAGCTTCACATAGAATCTTGTCTCACCCTATAGGAAAGTAAGAGAGGAAAGGAAAAGTAAAGGGAGAGGCTAATAGAAGAGAGAACAGAAGTAAAACGGGAAAGTGATAAGAAAGGGGGAGAGGCTGTAAAAGGGAATGCCTCTGGCTTTTTTGCCAGAAATTTAAACTGTAAATGTGAATGGGATGAATTCTCCCATAAAACAGAAATGGATAGCAGACTGGATTAAAAGCCAGAATATTACAATATGTTATTTATTAGAGACTCATTTAAAACAGTGATACAGAATAAAGGTAAAAGGTTATAGCAGAATCTATTATGTTTCAGGTGAAATAAAAAAAAGAGGGGTAATGATCTTTATCTCACATCAAACAAAAGCAAAATAGATCTAACTAAAAGAGATAAGGTAGGAAACTACATTTTGCTAAAGGGTACCATAGATAATGAAATCATATTAATAGTAAACATATATGCATCAACTGGTGCAGCATCCAAATTCCTATTTGGAGAAGTTCAGAGAGCTGCAAGAAGAAGTAGACAGCAAAACTATACTATGGGGATGTTAACCTTGCTCACTCAGAACTAGATAAATTGAACCACAAAAAAGAAAGAAGTAAAGGAGGTAAATAGAATTTTAGAAAAGCTAGGTATGATAGACCTTTGGAGAAAATTGAATGGAGACAGAAAGGAATATACATTTTTCTTGGCAGTACAGAGTACACAAAAATTAACCATGTATTAGGGCATAAAAACCTCAAAATGCAAAAAGTCAGAAATAGTAAATGCAACTTCTTCAGATCACGATGCAATAAAAATTACATGTAATAAAATGCCAGGGAAAAGTAGATCAAAGATTAATTGAAAATTAAATAATCTAATCCTAAAGAATGAGTGGGTGAAACCACAAATCATAGACAAAATTGATGGTTTCATTCAAGACAATGAAAGTAATGAGACAAAATGCCAAAATTTATGGGATGCAGCTAAAGTAGTTTTTAGAGGACACTTTATATATTCCAATGCTTGCTTGCATAAAATAAAGAGAAGATGAACAAATTGGGCTTGTGGCTAAAAAAAAGGTAGAAAAAGAACAAATTAAAAACCTCTAATTAAAAACCAAATTAAAAAATCTGAAAATAAAAAAAAGAGGTTAATAAAAGTGAAAGAAAATTATTGGACTGGTAAACAGGTTTTATGAAAAAAAAACCCAACAAAATAGATAAACCTTTCTTTAATTTGGTTAGAAAAGGAAAGAAGAAAATCAAATTGTCAGTATCAAAAAATGGAAAGGGTAAACTTTCCATCAATGAAGAGGAAATCAGAGCAATAGTTAGGAGCTATTTTGCTCAAATGTATGTCAATAAATCTGATAATCTAAGTGAAATAGATGAATAAATACAAAAATATAGATTGCCCAGATTAAAAGAGGAGGAAATAAATTACTTAAATAGTCCCATTTTAGAAAAAGAAATTGAACTCCCTAAGAAAAAATCTCCAAGGCCAGATGGATTTACATGTGAATTCTACCCACACATTTAAAGAACAATTAATTCCAATATTATGCAAACTGTTTGGAATACTAGGGAGAGAGAATCCTACCAAATTCTTTTTATGACACAGATATGGTGCTGATGCCTAAACCAGGTAGGGTAAAAACAGAGAAGAAAATTATAGACCAATTTCTCTAATGAATATTGATGCAAAAATCTTAAATACAATATTAGCAACAAGATTACAAAAAATTATCCCCAGGATAATACAGCATGGCCAAGTAAGATTTATATCAAAAATGCAGAGCTGGCTCAATATTAGGAAAACTCTTAGCATAATTGACTATATAAACTGATAAAACCAAACTTACAAAAAAAACATATGATTATCCCAATAGATGCAGAAAAAGCATTTGATAAAATCCAACATCAATTCCTATTACAAATAGAGAGTAGGGGAATAAGTGGGCTTTTCCTTAAAATGACTAGTAGCATCTATTTAAAATCAGCACATCATATGTAATGGGGACAAACTAGAACCATTCCCAGTAAGATCAGAAGTGAATCCAGGTTGCCCATATCACCATTACTATTCAATATTGTATTGAAATGTGAGCTTTGGCAATAAGAGGAGAAAAAGAGATTAAAGGAATGAAGAGTAGGTTATTAGGAAACCAAATTATCACTTTATGCAGATGATATGATGGTATACTTAGAGAATCCTAGAGAATGAACTAAAAATGACTAGAAATAATTCACAACTTTAGCAAAGTTGCAGGATACAAAATAAATCCACATAAATCAATATAAATCATTTTTATATGTTACCACCAATGTCCAGCAGTGAGAGATACAAAGAGAAATTCCATTTAAAATAAGTGTCGATAAATATAAAATATTTGGGAGTCTACTTGCCAAGGCATAGTCAGGAATTATCTGAACACAATTATGAAACACTTTCCTCACAAATAAAGTCAGATCTAATCAATTGGAAAAATATCAAGTGCTCATGGTTAGGCTGAGCTAATATAATAAAAATGATAGTACTACCTAAATTAATCTACTTATTCAGTGCCATACCAATCAAACTCCCAATAAATTTGCATTTTACACAACTAAAAATAATAACAAAACAAAAGGTCAAGAATTCAAGGAAATTGATGAAAAATGCAAATGAAAATAGAGTAGTTGAGTAGTGGAATAGGTTAGGTTCACAAGACACAATAGTCAATATTTACAGTAATCTAATCTTTGATAGACTTAAAGACTCCAACTTCTGGGATATCGACTCATAATTTGACAAAAATTGCTGGGGAAATTGGAAATTAGTATGGCAGAAATTAGGCATTGATCTACACCTAACATCCTATACCAATACCTATATATAAGGTATTCATGGGTTCATGAATTAGACATAAAAAGAAAGATACTATAAGCACTTTAGAAGATCAAAGAGTAGTCTATCTCGAAGATTCATGGAGAAGGAAGGAATTTGTGTCCAAATTAAAACTAGAGTACATAATGAGATGCAAAATGGATAAATTTGATCATATTAAGTTACAATTTTTTTTACAAACAAAATCAATGCAGTCTAGATTATAAGGGAAGCAATAAATGTGGAAAATTTTTTAATATTTTACATTACCAAGGGTTCTGATAAAGGCCTAATTTCTAAAATATATAGAGAATTGACCCGAATTTATAAGAATTCAAGCGATTCTCCAGTTAGTGAATGGTCAAAGAATATGAACAGACAATTTTCAGATGAAGGAATTAAAATAATTTCTGGTCATTATCATTGATCAGAGAAATGCAAATTAAGACAATTCTGAGGTACCACTACACACTTGTCAGATTAGCTAAGATGATAGGAGAATATAATGATGAGTGTTGCAGGGAATATGGGAAAACTGGAACACTAATGCATTGTTGGTGGAGTTGTGAATTGATCCAACCATTCTGGAAAACAATTTGGAACTATGCCCAAAGGACTAATAAATTGTGCATATCCTTTGGTCCCGCAGTGTCTCTACTGGGCCTGTATCCCAAAGAGATCATAAAAAATGGAAAAGAACCTACATGTGCAAAAATATTTATAGCAGTTCTTTTTGTGATGGTAATAAACTGAAAACTGAGTGGATGCCTATCAATTGGAGAATGGCTGATTAAGTTTTATTATATGAATGTCATGGAATATTATTGTTCTGTAAGAAACGACCAGCAGGATGATTTCAGAGAGGCCTGGAGGGACTTGCATGAAGTGATGCTGAGTGAAATGAACAGAACCAGGAGATCATTGTACATGGCAACAACAAGATTATGTGATGGTTAACTGTGATCGATATGACTCTTTTCAACAATAAGATGATTTAGGCCAGTTCCAATGGTCTTGTGATGAAGAGAGTCATCTATACCCAGAGAGGACTGTGGTGACTGAGAGTGGATCATTACATTGTACTTTCACTTTTTGGTTGTTGTTTGCTTGCATTTTGTTTTCTTTCTCTTTTTAATATCATTTTTCTTGTGCAACATGATAATTGTGGAAATATGTATAGAAGAATCGCACACATTTAACATATTTTGGATTACTTGTGGTCTAGGGGAGAGGATGGGGAGAAGGGAGGGAGAAATTTGCAACACAAGGTTTTTCAAGGGTGAATGTTGAAAATTATCTATGAATATAGATAAAATAATAAAATAAATTTTATTTAAATTATATAAAATTATATTATATACAAATATATAATACAAAATAAAATCATATTTAAAATAAATATCATTTATTATGAAAATACAAAGCTTTAATTAAAACAATAGCAGGGGCTTCATTTTCAGGTTCCCTGTGTAGAAAGCTTAGACTGATCCAAGCAAACAAGTCTGAAAAAAAACTCCATAGCATGAAAAATCTTCATGGATGAAAGTCCCAGGGGAGAGACATGGTATTGGAGTCATTGTGTTAGAAAGGTATCTCAGTTATTTTTCTATTCTGGAAAAGGACATCTCATGCATAAAGGGGTGTTCTATTTGCAGTCAGAAACAGACCTCTGCATGTCATTTAGTCTTTGTGGGCTGGACAAATGCTTAAATGGATGAAGATCATGCTTCCCATCATAGCCCTGTGTCCAACTCTCTGACCCTTCTCTATGAAAAAGGAGGTGCAGACTGGATGATATCTAAGTTCTGTTCTTCTCTGAGTTTGTTATTCCGTGATCTTAAACCAAAGGCATATGAAATATTAGACAAAGGGATTTTGTTTTCTTGTTTTTGTTTTTTGCAATAATTGCAAAATTAGTCTTTGTTGATAATAAGGTTGCAGAGCATTCACTGAAGTGATCTCTGGAGCCAATCAAGTTGGTGAGGGCAGAGAGTGGCATCAAGGGGAAGAGGATGGAAGGGCAGGAGGCAAGAGAAACACTCCCCCACCTCCTGTCCTGGCCTGTCTCTAATTGGCCTGGCTTGTGTGGCTCAGTGGGTCCAAGGGCAGCCCGCCCTGCTCAGCTTGGAGTGGGACAGCACTCCTTGGTAGTGCTCCATGGGTCCCTGCTGCCTGCCAGCTGAGCTCACCATGGTGGGAAGGCAAGTTCTGGGCACTGATTGACTTGGTGAAATGTCAAATGCCTTAAGCTCTGGAACCAGCTGAATCAGTGGGTCCTTTTTAAGAAATCTGGGGCCTGGCATTCTACCACTGAGGCTGAGGGGCTACCTAATGCTCCTTTGTATGTTATTAGCTTTTGTGGCTTAGAGGGGAAAATATCTAGTCTTGAGTCTCATTTGCCGGGCTCTGGGGGGACAGGGGCTTTACCAAGGGGATGGAGATTGTTCCAGGGCCTGGCACCATTTGAAACACAGGGTTGAGATTGAATCTATACTATGTTTTGTCTGAGAAATCTGAGGACCAGAAGAGGGATGGGGCCATGTGGCAGAAGACTGAGATTCACAAACAACTCATATAGTATCAGTTACTTTTGGTGTAACTCCAAGAAAAGTCACAAATTCACTGAAGCTTCTGTTTCCCCATCTGTAAAAAGGAGATAGTTTTTTAGATGGGACCCTTTTACCTCTAGATCCCATAATCCTTCCTTAGAAATAAAGTATTCACAGATGGCCATTGTTATTCATCTTTTTTTTTTCTCAAAGAGGATCAATGACATCAGAAGGATGAGCTCTTGACTTGCAAGTGAATTGGATTTAAGTGGGGCAGGATTGGGCAAAATCATCAACCTCATTCTTTCCTCCAGTCATCTGGGTCCAGTGACAAGACATCAGCCAGGGCAACTGATGATGACCCAGGATGCAGTGGGAGACCTTGATCTTTTTAAACTGAGGTCTTCTTTCCCAGGTCTCAGTTCATTTGAAGCGACATTGATTTACTGACTAAGGCTAGGGAAGAAATGAGACCAAACATGGCCTAGATTGCTTTCACAAAAACGAATCGATCTAGAAGGGAAAGACCTTCAGAATTCCTCAAACTATTCCCAGAAGCATTGACCATAAAGATGGCATAATTGACTCCAGAGGACCTCAGTTCAGGCTATCTATGTCTCCATCCTTTTCCCTGTATTTCTTCTCTATATTGCCACAATAACATTTCTTTTTCAATGTTTCTAGAGTTTTCACCTCTCTTAAAACCCTTGGAACTCTGAATTTATTTCAGTCCTCAATGATTACTTCCTAAGAGAAACTTTTTCTGGATCCCCTTGAATTTTCAGAAGTTTCTACTTTTTCATATTACATTGCTTTTATCTATGAAAATAATGTCCCCCACTTCTCCAGAAGAATGAAAGCTCTCTCAGAGTAAGAATTTTGCAGATGCCTTTGTGGGCCTAGTGCCTTGTATGTGATAGCTACTTCGTACAATTTGAATTGAATTGAATTTTTGCCTTGTTCCCTTCAGATTTCCTTTCCTAGCATCTGGTGAATTCAGGTAGTGTTAGTTTGGGAGGGTCTGATGCCCTGATCTGAAGCAAAATCATAGCTAATTCATTTGATCTGAATATTTTTTGATTCATTTGATGAGATCACATTTTGGTATCCCAAAGCAATCCTCCAGATAACACCTGAGCCCAGGAAAAAACCAAAACCAAAACCAAAAAAACAAGGATATTTTAGCATTGGTGAGGTGTGTAGGAGCAGGAGAATTAATATATGGGGTAATTTTATGAGGCTTTAGACCATTCACTTTTCAGATTAGATTATGACTGAAGTAGGTAGGAGTGTTTGAGGTTGATAAAGTGTTCCCTATTCACTGATAAATGATACTCAGGCTCTGGTGAAGTGTAAAGATTCAGCAGAGCAGAAAGGGAGGGGATGGGAAAATCTCCAAATTCTGTTTGGGAAAACACCCAGGTCATGCATTTGTCATTTGCCTTCTAGGTGACATTTGCCCTTTTTGGGAAAACAATGAATCTGTATTAGTCTGAAGACAAAGGCAAAAGCAACATCCAAATGATTAATTCTTTTTGGGAAATTTAATTTCATTTTTTAAATTAAAAAAGCATTTTTTTCTCTCTGTCTTATCTTCTTTTCCTCATTTAAAAAATAAAGAAAAACAAAATGCATACCAAATAAGCACAATCCAAAATACCAGCTTCCCACATTGAGCATGTCCCAAAAGGCATGTCTGATTTTGCAAATTGAATTCATTACCCAGGGTCATGGAACTAGCATGTACATACAGTAAGATTCAAATTCAATCTCTTCTTCAAATCTGTCACTAAAGTTAGAGATGTGTGCCAATTATTACTATCTATGTGATATTGCAAAAAGTCCCTTTACCTCCTTAGATCACAATTTCCTCATTGAGGTTGACCAAAAGGAACTTTGATCAATTTGATGAGTTTTTTCATTCTTTCCAACTTAATCTGATTAGAACTCAGGGGTTGGATCTGTTTTTAAAGGTATCTTCTATGTAGGGAGACATACACCTGAGCAACTTACTGTTAGAGCCTCAGAGACTGGAAATGCCTCTTAAAATTGGTAGATTGACTCTTATCTGAGCAGCCGTTCTCATCTTATAAGAATAAGATGAAATATATGCTTCATTTCTTTTCTTTTGCCTTGCTTCTATTTATATTTGATTAACACAGGGAAATAAAAGGGAGGGGAAAAGGAAGATAGAGATTTCTCTCTTTCTAGTCAAGCAACAGAATAACAACATGTAGGAGAATAATGTGATAAGGAAAAGTATTCCAGGTGAGCTGAAAGGGAAATTTCTGAATTACTGAAAGTTTCTGGCTTATACTTTCCTTTCTAAGGACATATTAGAGACTGGTGATTGATTATCAGCATGGGTAATCTTAGTATTTTGAGTTCTCTCATTTAGGAACAATCCTAAACCCCAAATACCCTAAGGAACTAAGAATGTCAGAGTTTGGCAATAGAGCATAGGCTTTCAGAGATTTTTCTTGACAGTGTGATTTTTGGAAGAAAAAGACTTCCAACAGGATCACCAACTGAAGGATTATATGTCATGTCATGAGGGGTCAAGAGGGCAACCTTTCATGATTTTACTGGAAATTGGTCCAGTGGTATAGAGTCCTGGTGAATGAATATTTTTGACTATTTCTACAAAGTATCTTCACTTTGCTATGAGTGGGGAATATAATGAGCTTCATGGGCTCATTAATTGAGTGTTTTTATCTTTTGTGTTTTTTTCTATTTATTCTTTTTGTTTCTTTCATTTATAAATGCTAACCTGTGACTCCTTTGGAAAGAATATTCTTCTCCTTCCAGAAGCTTTATTTAATTTATTGTTTGAGAAGGTCCTTCCTTTTGGGAAGGAAGTTACTTATTTTATTCAGTTGTATTTAGTATTCAAAATTCTCCTTTAAAAAACAATGAAGTCTCTAAATCAGTAGCTGGAAAAGCTCTGAAAAACTAGATGGCTTTTGCATCTACCCATCTGTGCACATTATCAAAAATGTTCATATTTGAGTGTGTCTGAATTTTGGACAGCTGTTTGGTAGTTTTCTCCAATTTCCTCTTAAGATGAGATAAATCAGAAATTTCTAAAAAAAAAAAACATAAACAAAACAAAAACAAAAACAAAAAAACAAAAACCCAAATAGCTTTCCTTTTGAAGTCCAATCTAAAACCCAGAATAATAGGGATAAACAAAGTGGGAAATGGAATCAACTGGTCAATTTTACTGCTGAAGATCAGCCAGCACATCAGTAAGTATCATTAAAATAGGCCCCAGGGACATAGAGTTAGTCTGGGGTCTTGATTCCTTTGTCACTGCCACATTTTGTAGTGGTTCACCAATGAAGCATTGAAGAGGCTCTCATCACCATCTCAGTGGAGAAGCATTGAGGAGGAGCCAAGCAGGAAAACTTGAGCTAATAGTTTTTTTAACCTTCTGATACATAGCTTTCCTTGTTCCTTCTCTGTCATTTAATAATTCTGGAAAATATCTTCTTGATACTTCTTTATGGATAGATGGCATATGGTTGTATATGTGAGAGGGTGTAAGTATCATAGATAAGTTGAGATTTCTATTGGTGAAGCTCATTCTTGCCACATTAAAAATGCATAAGCTTGATAATTTTTTTTCTGGTAACATTTCACTGCAGAAATCACTTGTGTTGTGTCAGGGATTGTGCTAGACACCAGATATGCAAAGACAACAATGAAATAATTATTGCCCTCAAAAAGCTTAACTTCTACCGGGGTGATGTCATATACACAGAGACTTTGTGAATATAAAGTGATTGCAGAGAGGGGTACCAACAATTGGAGATAGTACATGAGCTTGAGTTAGATGGAAGGAATGACTTCTGAGGCAGAAATGAGAAAGGGGAATTCCATTGACTGTGGAAATGAATTCAAGATGGAACTTCCCTGGATTTTAACTTTACAAAATAAAGTAAAATTATTCTTAATAGGTGATAAAAATATATTTAAAATCTGTGTTTAGGAAATGTTTTCAGGTGACTTTGTAGTTCAAGTTGGATATATAATTACAGGTGGGGACATTTCATAATTTGAATTATTTCAAGAGCTATTTGTAAGGGCAGGACCATCAAATTACCATTAAAATTACAACATAACCCAGGTGGTCTTTGAAAAGAGGCAGCAAGAGAAGCATCATGACATGCTGGGTAGAGAGCAGTTACTAAAACAAGAAAGGTTTGGGTTCAATTATCTCTTTGGAGGAAAAGGTCCAGAAAAATTAAGACAATACCCAAAATAATGTAAAAAATGAATGACAGTCAGGTTTCCAACCCTCTTTTCCTTAGCTCCAGGCAAAATAGTCTTTTCTTATCATCATATACTATTTTGCTTACCTTGCATTGGGCAATTGAAAATGATGATTATGATGATGATGATGATGATGGTAACAATAACTAGAATTTGTAACGTTTTAAGATTTTCAAAGTACTTTACAAATGTTACCTCTTTTCACCCTCACAATAAGTCTCTGAATTAGGTGATGTTATATATTCTCAATGTTGTAGATGAAAAAGCTAAGGCTCAGAAGATCAAGTTACTTGTTGGGTTATTAAATATCTGAGGTGAAATTTGAACTTAGGTCTCTCTAACTCCAAGACTATTACTCCATCTACTGTACTATACCACAAAGGTTTATTTATTTGTGTCAGCCTTGTCAGTTGATTAGGGGAAATGTATTACTATGCAGATGACTGCTACCCAAGTAAAAAGAATGGATAAGCCATGCAACCACCTTGGTTTTTTCTGTACCAAAAAGTCTATTTGTAGAATACTTCTTGTTTTGATAGTCTTTTTACCCATCTTTTTAACCATGTTTAGCTATTTGGAACTTTCTTAGCGAAATAATGGAGTGCTGGGCCATTCCTTCCCTAGCCCCTTTTACAGGCAAACAGAGTTAAATGACTTGCCCTAAATCACAGTGTCTGAGGTCAGTCAGGAAGATAAGTTTTTCTAATTCCAGCCCCAGAATTCTATGCACTGTGCCACCTAATGCCCTTTGTAATCACAGTCCCTGGAATCAAATCTTAGCTCATTTCCATTTAACCTCAGGGAAGTTATTTTAGCTCTCCACACTTTAGTGTTCTCATCTATAAAATGAAGGAATTGGACTATGTGACTTTTAAGCCTCCTTCAAATTCTCATTCTATGATCCTATGAGATTAATTGATTTATCCAAGATAGTAATTCTCAGCAGCAAGAGTCCTAAGGAGGACTTTGCCCCTAATACTTGTTGAACTGAAATAAATGAGTTAAGCACGTGAACAAAACTATAAAACACAAATTTATAGAATTTAGAGCTGGAAGCATTTGTTAAGGACAGCCCAGACACCCTCATTTTACAGATGAGGATATTGATGAGTAGAGAAAAGAAGTAATGGATGAAGATAGTTTGGTACTGAATGGCAATACAAAGCAGAATAATATATGTCATAAATGAATGGGAAAAATCAAAAGTACTTTAGAAGGAAGGATATGAGGATCATGGCAGACTAGGATAGACATGGAGACGTGAGGAGCTCTGCTTTGAAGAATTGGGATGAAGTAGTCAATGGGAGAAGAGATAGCAATGAATTTGGAACAACTCAAAATATTGTTGGGCTGTGCCTACTGTCAGCAGCTTGAATTTGCTCTGACTGACAATAGGAAAATGCCCAGAGGCTACAGAGCACAGATACCCAGCCTAAGTAAACAAACTCACATGTGCTCTGCTAAAGTCATGTCTACCCTGCAATTATGGTCAGCAGAGATGCCATTATAACAGAAGCCTGAGGGAGAGTGAGGATACAAGCATATGGCAAGGAGACAGTAGCCATGTACTCAGAGTACTTGGAGATGAACCTTCAAGAGTTGCTGTGCCTATTGAAAGTAAGTTAGCCTGTGGCTATATTTGCCAGTGTCAAAGTTTCCACTGATGCTGGTGTTCTGATGAGTAGAAAAAAGGCCTTGCAGTACAGTAATCCTGGGCAGTTCCATAGCCAGAGCACTTATAAAGGACCTTGTACTTACAGGATTCTAGGAATTCAGTTTTAAGGATTCCTTTTCAGCTGAACCTTTGTATGGATCTATGTGTTTTCTAAGACTTCACTTAAGGACAATTTATGCTTGTATTTCTGAGTCAGAAGGAAAATCTGACGATGGTAAGGAAGTAGGAAGGATGGTAACTTGTGAGTATCTGTGGGTGATAATAAGAAACTGGAAAACTGGTCTGAGCTGGTCAGACTGTGAGATTGCCATCACTGATGACAATTGGTCCAAGAATAGACTAATTATGTTCAAGAGTGGGGCTTTATGGCACAGAAACAATAATATATTGGAAGCATTAGAAGTTCTCTGTTTCTTTTGATTAGCTTTACCTTTTCATAGTCCATTCCCATCCCTTCTCCAGCTACACCAAAAAATGAGCTAAGTTTTCATTCTAATAACAGTATGATTTTCATAGCTACTGCCTCATTAACTATATTCTCCTGATAGGTGCATTTGCTAACATATAGCTATCTATCTATTTTTTCTTTAATAGTTTTTTATTTTTCAAAATACATAGAAAATCCTTGCAAAACCTTGTGTCCCAATTTTTTTCTCCCTCCCTTTCCATTACTCCTTCAGACAGCAAGTAATCTAATATATGTTAAACATATGCCATTCTTATATACATATTTCTACAATTATCATGGTGTACAAGAAAAATTAGATCAAAAAGGAAAAAAAAATAAAGGAAACAAAAAGCAAGTAAACAACAACAAAAAGGGTGAAAATGCTAGGTTATGTTGTAATCCACACTCAGTCCCCACTGTCCTCTCTCTGGATACAAATGGCTCTCTCTATCACAGTCTATCAGAATTGGTTTGAATCACCTCATTATTGAAGATAGTCAAGTCCATCAGAATTGATCACTATATAATTGTGCTGTTGTTGTATATAATGTTCTCTTGGTTCTACTCATTTCTCACAGCATCAGTTCATGTAAGTCTCTCCATGCCTCTCTGGAATTATCTTGCGGATCATTTCTTATAGAACAATAATATTTCATAACATTCATATACCATCACTTATTCAGCCATTCCCCAACCAGTTGGTAGCCATTCACTTTCCAGTTCCTTGCCATGACAAAAAGGACTGCTACAAACATTTTTACACAAAACATGTGCAACTCTTCTAAACATATTTCCAAGTTTATATCTATCTCTCTATTGAACTGTAGCCAGATAACTCAGTGGCTTGAGCAAAGGAGGAAGATCTGAGTTCAAATCTTCCCTCAGATACTTAGTCAATTTTGTGATCCTGGGCAATTCTCAGCCTCTCAGACTAATTTTCCTTATCTATAAAATAGAGGTTCTACCTAACAGGGATGTGATGAGGACTGAATGTGATTATTTCTATAAAGCACTTTGTAAACTTTAAATGTTATGTAAATTCTAGCTATTATTATTATATCTAACATAGATTAGATTTTAATTTTAGAGACCTTCAAAAATAGAGAATTGTTTCTGTTTCTCAATATTGATTCATCAGATACTAAGGAAAACTTTTATTTGCAGGGGAAAAAAAAATCACATCAATGTAATTGTTTCAGATTTTCTGTACCAAAACTATTATTCAGGCCCACAGAGCCAAAAAAAAAGAACTTTAGAAATATTTGGCAAATGGTGAAATTAATATTTACTCATTTAAAAGTAGGATGCCGATTCACAGAAAATCAGAGAATACTGGTGCTATTTATACTTTGAATAACCACAACATCTCAAGTAATTAATTCTGTTAGATTATCAAATTGTCTTTTGGGTAGAGATGCCTAAGGGTATAAAGGCTTAGTGTCACACGTTCAGGTAAAATAGCAAAATCAGAACATTTTTTATAATTTTCATCAGTATCTCTTTTATGTTGTAAATATGACTGATTAGATGATTTAATTGGGACAGACATTGGCAGAATGACAAGATTATAGTTCAGAGTTTGACCTCACTTTCCCTTCTCCCATCAGAAAAGCCTTGCGATGGAACCTTGTGTATTTTTGGAAATTACCTATAGCTTTGGTACCACTAACAGGGAATATTTAGAGTTAAAGACCAAGTGTGGACTCTTACCTACACTTAGCAATTTCAAGAATTATGCGTATTTCCTGAAGGCTAATTATTTGTTAGTTGAAGTGGGTCCTTAAGGCTTAATTAGAAGTGTCAGTACATGAAATTTTTGATTGTGCCTGAGTCCCTGAAGCAAAGTACAAACTTTGGTCATTTCCAAATTATAGTGAGGAAATGCAAATTTAATTTACTAATCAACACTAAAGGCAAAATAAGACAGTATCTTTAAATGAATAGTAAGTTTGGGGATTAGATTTGTAAATAGAAGTACATAGTTCTTTATGGCAGGTCCATCTATTTGCATTGACCATGACATGTATGGAACATTAATTCAAAAAGTAAGTGTTCACTACTTCTGAGGGGGGCAGAGCCACAGTGGCGGAGCAGAGAAAGCACCGAGTTCTCACAACATTCTTCTATAAACAACTTTTAAATAAAATTCTATAGTGGCAGAGGCAACAAATTATCAGAGTGAGATTTTCTTGCAGCCCAAGACAAATTAGGATGTCAGAGAGACCTATGACATGGGGGTGGAGTCTGGCCCAGAACATATAGATGGATGAAACCAGTGATGGTGAAAGAAGCAGCTGTAGCTTTGGGAGTTCTCAAAGCAGAGATTATAAGGAGACCTGACAGCAAGTCAGAAAGAGATCACAGGGTACCCCTGTGGGACCATTGGAAACAAGAGCAGATGCTATTTGGCAGTCCCATTGCCTATACCCACTTCTGGGTCATAGTTTAAAGTTGGAATGGAGCACTTTTGGTTAAGAAGGGGCAGGGCTCTTGAGGAGTAGTATTAATTACAATCTCAAGGGATCAGGGGCTAAGAGTACATACCTTTCTTCAGATCATATTATCTTGGAAGCACTGAAAATTTCTGATTTCTCAGAACTGGCTTTGAAAGAAAAGTGTGAAAAAGTCTAAAGCTTGAGACAGTCCCCCCTGAATCCCAATACCTGGCCAGGAATGGAGCCCAACTTTAAGATAATATTCAAAATTAAGAAACAGGACAAACAAGCACAGTACAGCCTTACATAGATGTATATGTGTATATATGTTTATGATTATAGATATCTGTGTATATGTCTGTATATGTATGGGTATGTATGTACATATATATGCATATATTTGCATGTGTATATATGTATTTATATGTATATATGCATATATAAATATGTCTATCTTAATTGGTACCTTCTTTAGGGGGCAAAAATAAAGGAAAAAGTGAAGAGAACAAAAGAAAACCTACGGAGAAGCAAAGGTGAACAGTTGTGAATACAATGTATAGTATTTAATATTTGACTTCTTTAAAATAGAAATTTATTGTCTCATATTTTGACTCTTCTATGTTCTGCTGGGCACATGACACTTTCGCCCCCTATTTTGTAACTAAGTTTTAAATAAATAAATAAACAAACAAACCAGAATTGGCCAAATGGGAAAAGAGGTACAAAAAATCATCGATGAAAAAATTCTTTAAAAAACCAGAATTGGGCAAATGGAAACTAATTACTAAAATAGAATCAAAAAAAGAGAAAAAGCAAAAGAAAATGTGCCATGTCTTTTTTTTTTAATTTTATTAAAACTTTTTATTTGCAAAACATGTGTATGGGTAATTTTCCAACATTGACCCTTACAAAGCTTTCTGTTACAAATTTTTCCCCCTAGACCCCACCCCTTCCCTAGATGGCAGGAAATCCACTATGTGTTAATTATGTTAAAATACTTGACAAATCGAATATATGTATACATATTTCCACACTTATCATTGTTGTGCAAGAAAAATCATATCTACAAGAAAAAAAAAAGATCAGAGAAAGGAAACACAATGCAAGCAAACATCAATAGAGAACGTGAAAATATTATGTTATGGTCCATATTTCACATCCCTCTCTCTGGGTGTATATGGCTTTCTTCACTGAACAATTGGAACTGATTTGAAACATTTCATTGTTGAAGAGAGCCATGTACGTCATAATTGATCATCACATAGTATTGTTGTTGCTGTGCATGATGATCTCCTGGTTCTGCTCGTTTCACTCAGCATCAGTTCATGCAAGTCTCTCCAGGCCTCTCTGAAATTGTCCTGCTGGTCGTTTCTTACAGAGCAATAATATTCCATAACATTCATATACCATAATTTATTGAGCCACTCTCCAATTGATGGGCATCCCTTCAGTTTCCAGTTTCTAGCCACTACAGAAAGGGCTGCCACAAACATTCTTGCACAGGTGGCTCCCTTTCCCTCCTTTAAAATCTCTTTGGGATATAGGCCCAGTAGAAACACTGCTGGGTCAAAGGGTATGCACAGTTTGACAACTTTTTGAGCATAGCTCCAAATTGCTCTCCAGAATGGTTGGATCCGTTCACAGTTCCACCAACAATGTATTAGTGTCCCAGTTTTCCCACATCCCCTCCAACATTCATCGTCATCTTTTCCTGTCATTTTAGCCAATCTGACAGGTGTGTAGTGGTACCTCAGAGTTGTCTTAATTTGCATTTCTCTGATCAATAATGATTTGGAGCACCTTTTCATATGACTACAAATAGTTTTAATTTCATCATCTGAAAATTGTCTGTTCATATCCTTTGACCATTTATCAATTGGAGAAAAATGTGCCGTGTCTTGAAAGAAAAACAACTACCCTGAAAAAGAGATCAAGGGGGGTAATTTACCTGAAAGCAATGATCAAAGAAAGAGACTAGATATAGTTCAAGAAATTGTCCAGAAAAACTTCTCTGATATCCTAGATATCAAAGGATAAAATAGTATTTGAAAGAATCTAGCAATCATTATTTTAGGAAAAAGATCCCAAAACAAAAATTCCAGAATTCACAGGTCAAAAAGAAAATGGTTCAAGCATACAGAAAGAAACCACACAAATACCATGGAACTATAGTCAGGATCACACAAAATTTACCAGATACCATGTTAAAGGAGTAGAGAGCTTGTAATAAAATATTCTGGAAGGCAAAAGAATGTGGATTACAACCAAGAATAATGTACCCAATAAAAGTTATTATAATTCTTCAAGGGAATAAAAGAGGAATTTAATGAAACAGAGAACTTTCTTTTATTATTATTATTATTATTATTAAAGCTTTTTAATTACAAATCATATGTATGGGTAATTTATCAACATTGACCCTTGCAAAGCCTTCTGTTCCAAATTATCCCCTCCTTCCCTCCACCCCCTCAACTAAATGGCAGAAAGTTCAAAAATATTAAATATGTTGAAATATATGTTAAATCCAATATACATATATATATTTATACAGTTATCTTGCTACACAAGAAAAATCAGATCAAGATGGAAAAAACAACTAAGAAAGAAAACAAAATGCAAGCAAACAACAACTTAGAGCATGAGAATGCTACATTGTGGTCCACACAGTTCCCACAGGCCTCTCCCTGAGTTTATATGGCTTTCTTCATCACTGAACAATTGGAACTGGTTTGAAACATCTCACTGTTGAAGAGAACCATGCCCATTAAAATTGATCATCATATAGTCTTGTTGCCATGTATAATGATCTCCTGGTTTTATTCATTTGCATCAGTTCATGTAACTCTCCCCAGGCCTTTCTGAAATCATCTTGCTGGTTGTTTCTTTTCTTTTTTTTTAAAAAGCTTTTTATTTGTATAACATATGTATGGGTAGTTCCCCAGCAATGATCTTTACAAAGCTTTCCATTACAAATTTTACCCCCAGTCCCCTCCCCTCCCCTAGATGGCAGGAAGTCCACTACATGCTAATAATGTTGAAATGCTTGAGAAGTTATGCAAGAAAAATCCTATCTACAAGAAAAAAAAAGAATCAGAGAAAGGCAACACAATGCAAGCAAATGTCAATAGAGATCATGAAAATGTTACGTTGTGGTCCATATTTCATTTCCCTCTCTCTGGGTGTATATGGTTTTCTTCAGTGAACAATTGGAACTGGTTTGAGACAATTCTTTGTTGCAGAGAGCCATGTCCATCAGAACTGATCATCATGTAATACTGTTGTTGCTGTGTATGATGATCTCCTGGTTCTGCTCGTTTCACTCAGCATCAGTTCATGCAAGTCTCTCCAGGCCTCTCTGAAATCGTCCTGCTGGTTGTTTCTTACAGAGCAATAATATTCCATAACATTCATATACCATAATTTATTGAGCCACTCTCCAATTGATGGGCATCCCTTCAGTTTCCAGTTTCTAGCCACTACAAAAAGGGCTGCCACAAACATTCTTGCACATGTGGGTCCCTTTCCCTCCTCTAAGATCTCTTTGGGATATAGGCCCAGTAGAAACATTACTGGGTCAAAGGGTATGCACAGTTTGACAACTTTTGGAGCATAGCTCCAAATTACTCTCCAGAATGGTTGGATCCGT
>JAJPUD010001992.1:279225-301974 GCA_023553655.1 Myrmecobius fasciatus
TATGCTGATAGTTTTCCTAATATTGAACCAGCCCTGCATCCCTGGTATAAATCCTACTTGGTCATAGTGTACTATTCTGGGGATGACTTTCTGTAATCTCATTGCTAATATCTTATTTAAAATTTTTGCATTAATATTCATTAGGAAAATTGGTCTATAGTTTTCTTTCTCTGTTTTTACCCTACCTGGTTTAGCTATCAGCACCATATCGGTCTCATAGAAGGATGCTGGCAGTATACCTTTTGTCCCTATTTTCTCAAATAGTTTGTGTAGTGTTGGAATTAATTGTTCTTTGAATGCTTGGTAGAATTCACATGTAAATCCATTTGGCCCTGGAGATTTTTTCTTAGGGAGTTGGTTAATAGCTTGTTCTATTTCTTTTTCTGATATGGGGCTATTTAAATAATTTATATCCTCTTCTGTTAACCTGGGCAATCTATATTTTTGTAGATATTCCTCCATTTCATTTAGATTATCAAACTTACTGGCATAAAGTTGGGCAAAGTAACTTCTAATTATTGCTCTAATTTCCTCTTCATTGGAGGAAAGTTCTCCCTTATCATTCTTGAGACTAACAATTTGATTTTCTTCTTTCCTTTTTCTTATCAAATTAACTAAAGGCTTATCTATTTTGTTAGTTTTTTCATAGACCCAACTCTTAGTTTTATTTATTAATTCAATGGTTTTCTTATTTTCAATTTTATTAATTTCTCCTTTTACTTTTAGAATTTCCAATTTGGTATTTAATTGAGGGTTTTTAATTTGTTCTTTTTCTAGGTTTTTTAATAATAAGCCCAATTCGTTGATCTTTTCTTTCTCTATTTTATGCAAGTAAGCATCTAGAGATATAAAATTGCCCCTTATAACCACTTTAGCCGTATCCCACAAATTTTGGTATGTTGTCTCCTTATTGTCATTCTCCTGGATGAAATTATTGATTGTGTCTATAATTTGCTCTTTCACCCATTCATTCTTCAGGATTAGATTATTTAATTTCCAATTAACTTTTGGTTTATTTTCTCCTGGCCTTATATTGCATGTGATTTTTATTGCATCATGATCTGAAAAGGATGCATTTACTATTTCTGCCTTTCTGCATTTGATCTTGAGGTTTTTATGCCCTAACACATGGTCAATTTTTGTATAGGTTCCATGGACTGCTGAGAAAAAAGTAAACTCCCTACTGTCTCCATTCAACTTCCTCCATAGATCTATCATACCTAACTTTTCTAACAATTGGTTTATCTCCCTAGTTTCTTTCTTGTTTATTTTGTAGTTTGATTTATCTAATTCTGAGAGAGCAAGGTTGAGATCCCCCACTAGTATCGTTTGGCTGTCTGTTTCTTCTTGCATCTCTCTTAATTTCTCCCCTAGGATTTTCTGTGCTATTGCACTTGGTGCATATATATTTAGTATAGATATTGCTACATTATCTATGGTATCCTTTAATAAAATATAGTTTCCTTCCTTATCTCTTTTTATTAGATCTATCTTGGCTTTTACTTGATCTAAGATAAGGATTGCTACCCCTGCTTTTTTTTGTTCACCTGAAGCATAATATTTTCTGCTCCAGCCGTTTACCTTCATCCTATATGTGTCACTATGTTTTAGATCTGTTTCTTGTAGACAACATATTGTGGGATTCTGGTTTTTCATCCAGTCTGCTATCCGCTTCTGCTTTATGGGAGAGTTCATCCCATTCACATTCACAGTTAGAATAACTAATTCTTTATTTCCTGCCATCTTATTTACCCAAGTTATGTTTTCCCCTTTCCTTTCCCCTTTCTCCCTTCCCCCCTCCTCAGTACTTTGCTTTTGATGACCCCCTCCCCCAAACAATACTCCACCCTTTAGATCCTCTCCCCCTGTTTTTACTCCTTTCCCCTGATTCTTCTATTTTCCCTTCTATTAGTTTGTCCCTTACTTTTCCTCCTTTCCCTCCCACTTCCCTCTAGCAATAGACAAGTTTCTATGTGAAATCAAATGTCTGATATACACTTTTAGAGCCCAACCTGATGAGAGTAGGATTTACACAATGCTCATCTCCCTCCCCTCTTTCTCTCAATTATATTAGGTTTTTCTTTGCCTCTTCAAGTGATTTTACCTTGTTTTTACCTCCTTTTTTTTAGATCTTATTTTACCACTTTTTCCTCTTTTCCCCAGTATGAAAACCTTTTCCCCTCTAGTTCTCTTTTTCATATGCTGGTTGTTTCTTACATAACAATAATATTCCATAACATTCATATACCATAATTTATTCAGCCATTCTCCAATTGATGGGCATCCATTCAGTTTCCAGTTTCTTGAAATAGAGGAATTTCAAAAATTCCTGATGAAAAGATCAGAACTTAAGAGAACATGTGACTTTGAAATGCAAGACTCAAGAGAAGTCTAAAAAGGTAAATATGAAAGAGAAATCATAAGGGGCTCATTAAGGTTAAACTGTTTACATTTCTATATGGAGAGATGATATATGTAACTTTTAAGAACTTTATCATTAGGTTAGCTAGAAAGACTAGATAGAAAGAAGGTGCAGAAGGAGTTGAATATATTAGGATGATATAAAAATAAATAAATGAGATAGAGAAAGACACTGGGAGAAGAGGGAAAGGAGAGGAAAAATTGGGAAAATTACCTCACATAAAATAGATTTTATAGCAGAGGGGAAAATGATGGGGATGGGATGGGATGGACAATGCTTGAACCTAATGCACATTTAAATTGGTTCAAAGAAAGAAAAAATATATTTTTTTCAATTGGTAATAGACGTCTATTTTGCCTAATAGGGAAGTAGGAGGTGAGGGGGAGAAGAAAAAGAGGGATATAATAAAAGGGAGGGAGTATAAAAGCAAAATTTTCTTTAGAGAAAGTATAGAATAAAAACAGACGGATAAATAGAAGACAATAGGATAGAGGGAAATGCACTGTTAATAATTATAACTGTGAATGTGAATGAGAAGAACTCATTCATAAAACAGATACAGCAGAATAGATTAGAGACCACATTCCAACACTATATCATTTACAAGGAATGCATGTAAAACAAAAAGATAGACACAGAGCTAAAATAAGGGGTTGAAGTAGAATCTATTATACTTAAGCTGAAATAAAAACAACATAAAACAAAACATGATACCAATCATGATCTCAGACAAAGTAAAAACAAAAATAGATCTAATTAAATGAGGAAAGAAGGGAAACTACAGTGAAATAACATAAATACTAAATATATATTAAGCAAAAAGCATAGCATCTGGATTCTTAAAGAAAAACTTTAATGAATCACAGGAAGAAATAGATATCAAAATTATTCTAGTATGGAACTTCAACTGTTGTCTTCAAGCTAGATAAATCTAACCATAAAATAAATAAGAACTTAAGGTGATAAATAGAATGTTAGAAAAAATTATGTGGGATAGACTTCTGCAGAAAACTGAATGAGAATAATATATCTTTTCCTCAGTTTATACATGGTACCTTCACAAAATTAGTCATGTATCAGCATATAAAAATCTTATAACAAAATGCAAAAAAAGCAAAAATATCAAATCTACCCTTTTCAGATCATGATGCAGCAAAAATTACATTCAATAAAGAGATGTGGAGCACAGATTAAAATTTAATTGGAACCTAAATTAACTAATGCTAAAGAATGATTGGATCAATGAACAAATCATAGAAATTATTAATAATTTCATTAAAGAGAATGACATCAATAAAACAACTTTCCAAAATGTGTGGGATATAGCCAGAGCAGTATATGGGGGGGAGAATTTGTATCTCTAAATGACTTCATCAGTAAAAGAAAGAACAGATTAATAAATTGGGCATACCACCAAAAAGTGATTTTCAAAAACAACCTCAATTCAACACCAAAATGGAAAACCTAAAAAAATCAAAGGAGATATTAATAAAATGTAATGTAAAAATAAACAAAAAATGAAATAAATGAAATTAGTAGCTGGTTTAATGAAAAAAATACAATAGAATAAAAGATAATCTATTAGCTAATTTGATTAAAAAAGAAGAAACAAATCATTACTCTCAAAAATAAAGTATGAATACACCACCAATAAAAATAAGAATAAAGCAATTATTAGGAGTTGTTTTGCCCAAATATTTGTCAGTAGAACTGACAATATAAATGAAATAGATGAATAGTTAAAAAATGTAACTTGCTCAGATTAATAGAAGGACAGAATATTTAAATAATACTATCCTAAAAAAAGATATTTGAACAAGCCACTAATGATCTCCCTAAGAATAATCCTGCAGATCAGAAGGATTAATAAGTGAATTCTACTAAACATTTAAGAAACAATCCCCAAATTATATTATCTATTAGGAAAAAATATCTAAATAAGGAGACATGACAAATTACTTCTTTAATTGCACAGCTAGGATTTTGATAGGCACATAAAGATGAAGTGAATGGCCAGGATTACACAGCTAGAAAATGTCTGAAACTGAATTTGAACTCAGATTGTCTTGATTGAAGGTCCAGTGCTCTATCCACTGTGCCATCTGAGGCCTTTCCAGTAAAGTTATGACGTATTTTTTAAAAAAGACATAACATATTTAAATATCTTGGAAGAACAAAAACAGGAGAAGAAACCTATCAGATTGGCTAACATGACAGAAAGGAAAAATGATAAATGTTGGAGCAAATATGAAAACATTTGGAATGCATTGTTAATGAACCTAAATGGTACAGTGGATAGACTACCAGGCTTAGAGTCAAGAAGACTTATCTTCCTGAGTTCAAATCTGGCCTCAAACATTTATTAGGGATGTGACCTTGGAAAAGCTACTTAACCTTGTTTGGCCTCAGTTTTCTCATATGTAAAATGAGAGGGAAAAGGAAATTTCAAACTACTACAGTATCTTTGCCAAGAAAACCCCAAATTGAGTTATAGAGTCATACGTGAATGAAAATGAATGAACAATAAGCATACACTATTGGTGTAGCTACAAAGTAGTTCAATCATTTTGTGCAATATGGAACTACTCCCAAAGGGCTATGAAACTGTACAGCAATTTCACTGTTAGGTCTGTATCCCCAAGACAGCAAAAAAAGGAGATGGAACTATCTGAACAAAAAAAAATTAGCAGCTTTTTTTTTGAAGTGGCAAAGAGTTGGAATGCCCTTCATTTCAGGAATGGCTGAACAAGTTGCAGTATATTGTTTTGATGGAGAACTATTGTGTTATAAGAAAGAATGAGCAGTATGGTTCAGAAAAACTTGGGAAGACTTATATGATTTCATGCAATGTGAAGTGAACAGAACAGAAACTAACAGTAATATTGTAAGAATGATCAACTGTGAAAAAGCTATTCTGATTGACAATGATGTAAGATAATTCCAAAGGATCCATAATAAAAATCCCATCTGCCTTCAGAGAGAGAAATCTGATGAACTCTGAATGCAGAGTGAATCATACTTTTAAAACTTTATTTTGATTTTTTGATCTGTTTTCGTTTGTAACATGGCTAATATGGATATGTTTTGCAGGACTTGACATTTATATTTGATATGAAATGGCTTGCCTTCTCAAAGAGGGGAAAAAAGAAAGAGGGAAAGCAGTTAGAACTCAGAAATTTAGAAATTTAAAAAATGAATGTAATTGGGAAATATTTTTTAAAAATATATTTAGAAAATGAGTGTATATTTTATTAGCCTTGATCATGACACAGAGTACTCATGATTAACCCAGAGACCCCATAACTATACTGGAAAGGACTCAGGTGGCACAGTGCATAGAGCACTGGACCTTCAATCAGGACAACCTGAATTCAAATTCAGTTTTAGATATTTTTTAGCTATGTAATCCTGGGCATTTACTTCATCTTTATGTGCCTCAGTTTCCTCATTTCTAAAATAGAGTTATCAATTGTTCTTGATTCCCAGGGTTGCTGGGAGAATAAAAGGATACAATCTTTGCAAAGCATTTTAAATCACCATATACATACATATGATAGCTATTATTATCACCATCATTGTTGAGCTGGAAGAAACTTCAAATATCATCTAATCTAAGGCTATCATTTTATGGAAAAGGAAACTAATCTGTTCCAGAAACTGAAATCCTAAAGGCAATATGCATAAAAAATGTGTTTTATACCCATTTCCTTTGATTTCAGAGCTAGTTTTCTTTTTGCTGTATCATGCTTCAGCCACTGAGTTTTCTTCATCTTTTCAGATGAAAAGATTTGGGGGTCACTTCTGCAGCTAGTGAATAAGTGAATAAGAAAGAAAAAATTAGAATCCAAGTCTTCTGTCAGTCCACATACTTTTTTCACCAAACCCAGAGAATCCTAAGAAGGGATGCTAATTATCCAACTTAGCAAATATCTATTGATAGGGTGGCAAAGAAATCAACCTAAAACATAATTGCAGGCCATCTAAAGTCATAGAAACTTTCTCTTTTCTTCTCATCCCTATCCAAAGTAAATTTCAACTTTTCTCCAGGCTTCCTCTTCCCCCTCTTTGCTGTTAGCTGTCTATTGTTGGTCTCCAACTCCTCTTCACTGATTTCCCAGAGTTTTTTAAAAGTGTATTTCAAACATCGCCTCCCCCCAGGAGGCTTAGAGCTCATGAATGTCAGCCACCTTCTCATCAGAGCTGGCACTGATTATTATATCAAACCCACACACTTCCCCAAAATGTCTTCCACCACCTACTCTAGCTTCATCACATGGGATGTTTGCCTTCTCCACCATGGTAGCTGGGAGACCTGTGCAAATGGATTCTGGAATTAAATACATTTTAAAACTTCTCTTTATCTTTTTACCCCCTTCAAATTAATGTCTTTATTTTCTCTCTATCCTGTTTCCCTCTCCTCACTAAACAATTAAAAAAAGAATCCTGGAAAGAAATATAATAAATCAAATGAAATACATTTTTCCTATTAGCCATGTCCAAAAATGTATTTCTTATTCTTAATTTTAAGCCATTACCTTTGGCAATAGTTGGCTAGCAATTTTAATCATTGATCTAGAATCATGGTTTTTCCTTGCATTGATCAGAGTTATAAAGTCTTTCAAATAACAATATTGTCATTCATCATGTAAATTGTTCTAGTTCTACTGGCTTTGCTCTGCATCAAGTCATAGAGTTCTTACCAGTTTCCTCTCTGAAACTGTTCATTTTCTTTTTTTCTTTTGGTATAATAACATTCCATTACATACAAATAACATGATTTGTTTAACTATTTCATTTTATTTTTCAATTCTTTTTCACTACAACAAGCTGCTATAAATGTGTCTTTATGGACCCTTTTACTTTTTAAAAAAAATCTATTCATATTAGTATTTTGGGTCAAAAGGTCTGAAAGTTTAGTTACACAAAAAGTTCCAAATTACTTTTTCAAAATTGACTTAACCAACTCATAATTCAACAAGAGTACATTAACGGACCTTTTTGCTTTCAGACTTTTTGATATTTTCCTCTTTTGTGATCTCTGCAGACCTGATGGATACAAAGTAGAACCTCAGAATTATTTTAATTTGCATTTCTCTATTAATGATTTGGAACATTTGTTTCTATATGGCTGTTTGAGTGCTTAAATATTAGATGCACTTTAAATGCCCAGTGAAAAAGCAAAAATGATGCTCTATCCCTAATTCCAGTGGCAGAGATGTCATGAATCAGAGAATTTCTTCTCTAGTAGAGTCTGTCTAGATAGACTCTTTTCTAAGATACTTGTATAACATTCCATGAGTACAATGTTTAATTCATTTCAACAACTATTTATTATGTGATTATGCATAAAGTCTAGAGGCAGAATGATATAGTAAATAGAAAGATATTCTTAGACTTAAAAAGACCTGGGTTCCAAGCCTGTTTCTCACACACACAGGCTTGTGAATCATGGCAAAGTACTTAACATCTCAATGCTTGGGAAACTCACTAACTAAAAATTGAAGAGAAGGTGCTCATATACCAAGGAGACGGGATTTTCTCATGGGTATTTCTTAAATCAATGAAATCATAGCTTTGATTTCTCCCTCTCCCACAATGTGTAAAGTCATAAAATGCTTTTTGTAATATTTATGATAAAGAGATTTACCTTTGTTTCTGGAGAAGTTGGAGTTTATAAATACAATTAAAATTTTCTCAAAGAAATCTAGCCAAATTTTCTTGGTCTGTTTAATCCCCCCCCCAACTTGAACACCTATTTATATCTGTATGTCTCTATTTTTATATCTGTGTTTATTTCTATATATTTTTCTATCTCCATCTCTCTCTAAATCTGTACCTATATTTATTCTTGTCTACAGCTATATCTATAGCTATCTCTCTCTATGAATTCTATTCATCATCCATCTAGCTACATAGATTAATCTGGATAATAACTGCAAATCATAGAACAGTTTAGAATTTGAAGAATTAAAAATAATCAATCAACAAATGTATCTCAAAGAACTGAGGGGCCCTTTATTAGCTGCTGAGGATACCCAAATGGTCCCCCATTTTCACGGAACTTTTATTCTATGGAGGTAGACAATATATCCCTGGGCAAGTCACTAAATATATTTATATATATTGTCTACCTCCATAGAATAAAAGAAATAAAAGATAATTCTATTAGGAAGGGTTGGCTGTAGCTGGTGTGATCAGAAAGGCTTTCCTGTAGAGGGGGGTTCTCAGCTGAGTTCTGAAGGAAACAAGATATTCCAAAGGACAGATGTGAGAAAGAATGGCATTCTGGCTGTGAAGGTGGCAAACACCAAGAAACACAGTTAAGTGTGAGCAGGCTATGGCACCCCTTCACCTCTACAAGGATGAAAAGTGTGCCATACTATATACAGCATTATTAGACAGGAGAAAGAAGTGTTAGAATAATTAGTCTTATTTTATTTGTTCACCAGTGGCAGAAACAGGGGCAATAAGGGACAGTTACAATGTTGTAAATTTAGACTTAATGCCAGGAAAAAAGAATATTAGCAATTAGAACTGTCTGAAATGGCCATTTTTTTTTCTCCTTGGAGATATTCAAGCAGAGAATGGATGAGTGCTGGTTGGGTGAATTGAGACCACAAGGATCCAGTTCCCAAACTGAATGATACTATGAAGCCAATATTAGTTTTTGAAGCCCTTAGGAGTTTCATTTGCATTACATTACTTATCATTCTTCCTTCCCCCAAAAGGTAAATATTTTCAATTCATTCATTCAACAAATGTATATTGAATGTCTATTGTGTTGAGTCATACATGTGTATACATTCCCTAGCTGTGTGACCCTGGGCAAGTCACTTAACCCCAATTGCCTCAGCAAAAAAAAAAAAAGAGAGAGAGAGAGAGAGAGAGAGAGAGAGTATATATTCACTTTAAATGTTTCTTCTGACCTCTGAAAGTTTAAAGTGTAGTTAGAAGATATATGGAAAAATAGTCATTATATAAAATAGAATATGACATAATACAATAACTAGCATTTATATAATACTTAGATTTGAACAACTTAAAATGCTATCTTATTTGATGACACAACAATCCTGGTATCTAGGTGTTGTTATCCACTATTTACAGATGAGGAAACTAAGGCAGACAATGGTTAAGTGACTTGCTCAGTCACAAAGCTAGTTAGTTTCAAAAAGGCAGGACTTGGACTTAACTTTTTCTAACTGCAGATCCATTGCATCATCTAAGTTCCTAATAAGAAGAATAGAAGTGATATATTATAAGAATTCTGAGAGGAAAGAGACCTTTTATTTGGTTGATCATGGATGGCTTAATAAAGGAGGCAGCATTTGATCTGGTCCTTAGAAGATGGGTAGGTTTGCATGAGATAAAGATCAATGGGAAGGGCATTCTAATTAAAAGAGTTGGATCTACTTTCATGTATATTCACATTAAAGAAATCACTGATTCACCAAGCTGTCCACTGTGGAAACTGATACAGCTAGGAATTTCTGAAAGCAGGAGACCTGCAAATGTTTCTAGTTATTAGTGATGAGAATCAGACCATTGCTCAGATAGAGTGGGCTAATTGCTATTTAAAAAGATACTTGTATTCTTTATGATAGGAAAAAGAACCTGGAAGCAAAAGCTAGCTTCTTTCATTTGTAATTCTAACTTTTGGTTCTCATCTAATTAAGAAAAATACAATTCAAACCCAATCAATTTTAGGAATGATGGTGAATATAATGCAGAAAAGTGAACAGTTGGCAAATGTGATAAATGAACTCAAGCAGAATGACTTTTCCAGAATGAGCACAAGAATCTCCTAGAGTGTTAGCTCATCTGGGATGGGTCTATAAATTTGGTCATTTACTTAATTTATGGCCTCATAATCTTAACAAGGTGGTCAAGGTTTTGTGGACCTATATTCTGAAGAATGTTATCCTTTCCATCTATTAAATATCCTAAAAAATAACAAGGAGAAACAGACTTTGAAAATTCTAAAGTTGGAAGAGAGTTCAAAGGGGTGAGATCATTCAACTCTGTCAGTCAAATAGAATTTTGTTGACACCTATTATGGTTCAGCACTGAGGGGTACAAAGAAAAGCAAACAAAATAAATCAAAACAAAGCGTACACATATACAACAAAAGCAAAACCAGTTCCTGCTACCAAGGTTCTTATAATCTAATACCTCTCTAACTTTAATTCAACATCACATGTATTTCAGGGCTCAGGCCCAGGGCTCCCTACAGCTGCCACAAACTATGGTAGATGAAATGTTGCCTTCCTTTTTTGGCACCTACATCACGAGGAGGTGTTTCTTGACATTTTCAGCATCTAATGCCCTGCTCATGCTAGACTATCCACTATCACTAAACCAAATATTTCTGAAGATGGACAGATGCGATTGGACCAAAATGGGAAATAATGACAGCTCATAATTTACAAGATTGTTTGCTTACAAGAATACCTTAAAGTGGGTAAAGAACTTCTGTCCCCATTTTACAGATTAAAAAAAATGAGGCTCAGATAGGTCAAATAAATTGTTCAAGGTCACACAGATCATAAGTAGTCATCAGTACTCAAACACAGTTCTTTCATTGTTACATGCCAAGTTCACTCTACTATTTCCTGTTGCCTCCTAGTTTTGAAAACAGGAAAGAAAATCTCAAGATTTTCCACATTTCACTTTGTGAGTAAGCCTTCAGTCGTTTTCTGTCTTAATCAAATACATTTAGGAATGGAAAATGTGCTAGTTAATTGTAGGTTTAGCATGAGATTTCGCCTTCTATCTAACTTTAGTCTAGTTTGTGGGTTGAGATCCTTTATGGAACTGAAAAAAGCCTCTCACAGATAATCTTCATAATCTAGGTGATGGCAAATTACTCACCTTTTCCAGACTAACAAATTCTAACTCCCTTAGCATTTATTACCAATAATTTTATGCATTAAAGGAAACTGTTAAGTGGTCACAGTATGGACATTTTTATAGAGATTCAGTCTTTCCATTTTCTCTGTCAGGGCTTCTGAAGCTGGTTCTAGAAACTCCCAAAATATTAGTGGGTAGATTTTAGAGGATCCATAAACTTGGATGGTAAATATTACATCTTTATTTTTACTCACTTCTAGTTGAAACTTAGCATTTCCTTCAATGACACAAAAACATCATTCTGCTAGCTGTAGTGATATAATCCTGCAATCTCCTGCTCCTGGGGAGGCTGAGACTGGTGAATTGATTGAAATGGGAAGTTTGGTGTTTCAGTAGGGTAAGGCCCTTCAGCAGGTTGCACTAAATCTGGCACTGATATGATGAACTCTCTTGGAGCATCAGGCCATTAGGCTGCTTAAGGAGGAAGGGAACCAGATTATTTGGGAACAGAACAAGTCAAAGCCCATATGCTGATCAACCTGAGTACTCATGAGACCCATGAGTAACTACTGTACTTCCAGCCTGAGGGAGATAGGGAGAACCAGTATCAAAAACACAAAAAAGTCAAAACTAAAACAACAACAAAACAAATAAAACAATTATTTTAAGAAGAGATCTATAGATTTTACTAGAGAGCTAAAGAGGCCTGTGACAAAAAATGCTATTATCATCATGATTAATAACAATAATATATCATGTTCATATAATTTCATATTATTAATATATATAATAATTTATTAGCAATAATAACTAGTATTTATATAGTGTTTTAAGGTTTACAGGGTACTTTACATATGTTAACTCATTTGATTAAGAACTCCTGCTCTAGAACATATTTAATTTCACTTAATGTTGAAATTAAATATCTTTGCCTTTAGTAATAAAGAATAATAATGATGATACCTCCTAATAATTTTATTCAACTATAAAAGGCAGTTATTTTATCTCTCTATGCAATACTCCAAAGAATATTAAATGTGAAAGAATAATAATAGGATTGTAACTTGTTCCTAAACTGTTTCTATCTGAATTCAATTGAACAAGATGAGAACAAGGCAAAAATAACACCTTTATATAAAGCCTTTTCATAGCCCTTCATACACATTACCTTATTGGGTGCTCATAATACCCATATGAGGTGGGAGGTCTTATTTCCATTTTACATATGAAAACACAAGGGGCAGAGGGATTAAGGCCAGGGTCTCATTGTTAGTGAGCATCTGGATTAGCCTCTGAACTCATATCTTCCTAATATCAGTACTAAGTCTGCTATTTTACACACTCTTCTTCAATTAGATTAGACTGAGACAAAATATCTCCGAAGCCTGTGTCCCAGAAAATGTCATAGCTTGACCCTGACTAACTTAAATTGTAACTGTTAAACAGTAATTTAAACTGAGTGTGTTTTTATTAATACAGGGGCAAGTAGGTGGCACAATGGTTAGGGCTAGAGTCAGGAGATCCTGAGTTCAAATCTACTTTCAGACATTTACTAGTTATGTGACCCTAGGCAAGTCACAACCCTGATTGCTTCCAAATGTCCCCTCCCCCTCAAAATAAGAAAAAAAGCAACTACCCCAAGATATTTAGGACCCAGTAATGCTCATTTTGCAGTAGAACGAACCTTAGAAAACATGGAATCAAACTTCTCATTTTACAGATAATGTCATTAATATCCAGAAAAACTGAAACTTGTACAAAGCCATAAGATAATAAATAGCAATGTTGGGATTTGCACTCAAGACCTCTGATCCCCAATACAATAATCTTTCCACGATACCATGCTGCTTCTTTCCCTTTCACTTGGGAAAACACAATTTTAAAAAGTCCAGATTGGGTGGTAGAGTCTCTTGTTAAATGACCTTTCAAAGATGACCTTTGAGGGCATTTCCATATTTCTAATTAGCTCATTAACCTCTAAGAGAAGAAAAGGGCATAGAAAGAGCAAAATGGTAATGCCGGAATGGCAATTAGCATTTCATCCCTGCCAGAAGATGAAGCTAACTGATATAAAGTCAGCACTTGATATGAATGAGGACTGATGGGTAGGGCTTGGATCTGCCTTAATTTTAACCCATGAGGAAGCCATTCCACTGCAGTATTCTGCATTGAGATCTTGCTTGAATCCTCCCACTCCTTTTCCAAACCCTTTTTATAACATGTCATATTCTACCTTTACAATGATTATGGAGAATTGTTTGGAGTGTTTCATAGGCTATCTGATAAGATGGAATGAATGATTGATGTAGGACTTATTCATTTAAAAAAAAATCATGTCTTGGAGCTGTGTGATGACAGCCTGCCTATTTACTCTTCATTTTTCTCCAAACTTCACTCCTGACTCTCCAAACTTTCTTTTCCATGCTATAAGAGTCTTATCACCATGGAAGTGCCTTTATTTCTGTGGTTCCTTCCTCTGATTGGATGGTTCCTGAGATCTCCATTTCAAGGAAAGTTCCTACAACAACCATAAGTTTACTCCTCTCCAGGCTCTACTTCTAACTCTGGATTTTCTCCATTAATTTCTCCCTCTCATTATACACATATTATAGTTCCCTTTTATGTGTTACCTTCTACCATTAGAGCATAAGCTCCTGGAGGACAGGGGATTTTTTTCTTTTCTGTGTGCATGTATGTCCCCAGAAATTAGATAACTCCTGGGACCTTGTAAGCATGTAGCAAACTCTTATTACATATTTGGGAAGTGAATTATTCTAATAACATTTCTTTTGAAAAGTTACAAATGTAATACATTGTTATTATTATTAGTAGTACTTTATTATTATATTACTAGTATATTCATTTTAATTCTATTCCTTTTTCAGCCAGGTTCTTTCCTTTATCACTGCACAGATGACTCTCAAATTTAATTATTCAGCTCTAACCTTTTTTTCTGACTTATCTTGCATCTCCAATTGCCTATTAATCATTTCAAACTAGATGTTCTATGGAATCTTAAACTCATCACATCCAAATGGAACTCATTATCTTCCCTTCAGACCCTTGAGTCTTCCTAACTTCCCTATTCTGTCAAGGGCACCACAATTCTCCACCACAGCCAACCAAACCCCAGGATGTAATCTTTAACATCTCACTTTCTCACACTGCACATTCCCCAACCAATCTATTGCTGCTAAGTCCCATTAATTCAGCATTTCCAACATCTCTCTTAAAATTCTCCTTCTATCCTCACATATTGCCACCACTCTATAATAATGTACATCCTTCTTAAAACTGAAACATGTCCCCCAGAAATTGGTTCTTCCTTAGGTTTAATCCCCAGTTCTTTCAATTTCCCATTATATAAGACTTTGAGTTAAAGTTTACTTTTCTGTAAGGAAAGATACAATTCTGTGAGTATTAGTGTTCAGCAAACTTAATATGAGTTAGCAATGGGGTATGGTGATCAAAAAAGTAAATGTGATCTTTGGGTGCATTGAAAAATGTTAAGCTTCCTGACATAAAGATGAAAGTCTTTTTGTATCCCATCCTGATCAGACCACAGTAAAAGGATTATGTTCTGTGTAGCTTCCACAGTTTACAAATGAAAATGATAACCTTAGATGTCACTCTAAACAGGGTAACCAAGATGGTGAGGGGTTTAGGTTAATTCCAATTAAGCACTGCTGGAAAGAACTGGGCATATTTGTCCTGGACAGTTTGATACAGAATGGGGACATTATTTTTTTTCCTTTAAGCTTTTGAAGGGCTGTCATTATTTGGATGACTGTGATGAGGAGGAAGAATTAGGTTTGTTTTATTTGGCACCTGAGGATAGAAGAAAGAATAATAGGTGGAAGCTTCAAAGAGACAAATTTAAACTTGATTTCAGGAAAAAAAGGAAACCTCAAACAAAAGCAACTTCCTAAAAATCAATGCTACTTAGAAGTAGAAGGGGCTGCCCCAACAGGTGTTGGGTTCTTCCTCATTGGAAGTCTTCAAGTATCTGCTGCTTGGCTGATTATTTTTGCTCTATATCATAGTAAAGTTTCTTTTTGAGGGCATGGTTTGAATTAGATGGCCGCTGATGCTGTTTTGCACTTTAAAAAATGTGATTCTATGATCTGCCTGAAATGTTGTTAGAGAGAATTAGACCACAAATGGTATATTAACCCCAAATAACATTAGCAGCAGCTGTTTATCATGTGTAACTCAATTTCTCTGGTAATCTCTGTGTCTGATCCTGAAACTACTTCACTAGACATTCCTTTTCAAATTAAATTGTTCTTGTTCTTTTTTTTTTTCATAGCCCCTGACTATATTAAGGCCCCTGATGTCATACTGAAGAAACAAAAGGTCTCCTAGACTTGTCTTCTAGCTAATATGAGGGTATATTTAAATTTAACCCAAGCATTCCCGCCTGAAACCTGCTGATAGGAAGAGCTGGTTCCAAAATTAACCCAAGCATTCCAGAATTTGGCCTTCAACCTAAATTAGGTCATTGGTAGGGTGGGGAGGGGGCAGGTGGCAGAGTATTTCTATCTTCTCTGGAAATAGCAATCTGGAAAAATGTGAAACATCTTTCTTCCAGTCCCCTTTTACACTTCAGAGGCAGCTGTCAATTTCAATCCAGTGCCCCCTGAAGCACCAAGTATTGACTTGTGAATAATTTAACCAGCTGTAAACTCTCAGATAATTGGCTCTCTTTGGCAGTAGGGCTCCTGGTTGTTTAAGAATAGAAAATAGAAATCCTGCAATCTTCAGTTGCTGATCATTTAAAATTAAAAGAAAACTTAAAAAAAAATAAAGATTGAGAAGGAAATTTTTTGGACCAAGTAATTCTATGAGGTTTGAGAGCTACCATTCACTCCAAAGGAGCAAAGACCAGGTATTCTTTAAACTTGATCTCTCTCCTAGAGCCTAGTAGAATTTCAGTCTTGGACAATGTTTTTCAGTCATAGAATTGCAGAGCTGGAAGGAACCAAAGAGTTCATCAAGTGGTATCACTTCCTCATTTTATAGAAAATGAAACTGAGGTACAAAGAGAAAAAGGGACTTGAGGTCACATGACTTATAAGTAGCAGGAAATGGTCTAGAACCCAGGTCTCCTGACTTAGTCTAGTGTAACCTCTTGCTGGTGGGTTTTGGAAGAATTAGAAACATATCTCTACAGTTGAAGCTACTTTTCATTTTCTATAAAATGGCTGGCTATAGCAAAGAATTATAACAGGTGCTGACATTGTTATGGAGATTTAGGGTTTGCAAAGCACTTAGATAACATAACCTCATTTAATTCTCATTTCTATAACACTGAGGTTATCATCTCTTTTTTAAAGATTGGGAAACAAAATGAGAGAAATTAATGACTGGCTTGAAAAACAGAATTCGTAAATATTTGAGGTAGAACTTGAATTCAGGTCTTTTTTGTCTATCATACTACCTGGCTCCCTCAATATATTTGAAATGATTTCATGACACTGAGCTACTTTTGATCTTGATTTTCAGCTTTTCCTCTATCAGAATATAGCTTCTTGAGGGCAGGGGCTGTCCTTTTGCTTGTAGTCGTGTCTCCAGAACTTAGCACAGTTCCTGGTACATAATAAGACCTTGTTAAATGCTTGTTGCCTGTCTGCTCGATTCCAATGGCTGATATTCTTTGGGAAACAAGGGAATAATACGTTTTTATTCGTTTGTTTTTTTGTTTTCTACAGCCTTTATGTCATCATGATTCAGTGGGAACAGTCCTGTATTTGAGGCATAAGTCCTGGGATTGAAACCTTCAACAGTATTTGGAATTTAGCTTTCTTATTTGTGAAACTTGAAAGGTTATGCTGAGGGACTCTGGGACCCCTTTTGTGTTATGGGGCATCTAGGGTCTTAGTGTTTAGAGAGCTGGGCCTAGAGTTGGAAGGCCTGAGTTCAAATGTGACCTCAGATACTTCCTAGCTCTGTGGCTCTGGGCAAGTCACAATCTCTCTTCACTTCAGTTTCATCTGTAAAATGGAGATAATAATAGCACATACCACCCTGGGCTGTTATAAGGATCAGATGAGATAATAATTATAATAATCTGAGCACAGTTCTTGGTACAAAGTTAAGTGTTACATAAATATTTTGCTGTTCAGCAGTTTAGCCATGTCTCTCCATCCTCATTGGGAGGGTTTTTTTTTTGTTTGTTTGTTTGTTTTTGGCAAAGATATCAGTTGGAATTGCTTCCCGTTTCCTTCTCTACTTCATTTTGCACTTAAGGCAAATGGGGTTAATTTTCTTGCCCACAGTCACAAAGCAGATTCTAAGGTCAAATTTGAAGTCCGATCTTCCTGTCTCCAGACTCAACACTATCTATTGTGACATCTAGCTGCCCTTACATAAATACTAGCTATTATTTTTATTATTGACTCCTTGGACAATACAATGAAATTTATGGTTCCATCTCAAAATAATATTTTCAAATAACTGAAGAAAATGCTACATTTCAATTAGAGATTAGTATTTTTTAATCTAAGTTAATGGATCCCCTGAAATCTATACGTGGACCTCTCAGTGGAGGTTCATAGACCCCAGGTTAAGAACACTGCTTTAAACTTAGGATTCTTTGATAAAAGCCCTAAAATCCATTTGAAGGAGCAATTTCTGGAGGATTAGGTCCAGTCTCACTGTATATCAAGCCTTGAGTCATCCCTAATTATTTGAGAAAAATATATTATCTCAGTGGATGAAAAGGTGACTAATTTATCATGTGATAAAATGTCTGTTAAGTGGTACAATGAAACTTTATGACTCCCTTCTGCTAAAGGGCTTCCTGATCATTTGCTTGTCTCCAGAAGATGTTAATTGCTAATTGTCAATGTGTATTTCAGGAAAGTGAGCACACTGCTTCCCTGTGCTTTTGAGTTTCAGGAGAGGCTCATTTCTCTTCTCTCTATTTCTTTGTAATTACATTTGAACTTTTAAGTTGGGAATCATTTGAGTTAAGACAGTATGACTTAAATGAGCTAATAATATCAGTGCCTTTACACACAATTTTTATGTTTCATGGAATCATGGAATTCTAGAGCTAGAGGGGACTTGACCTTAGTTTTCCAGATGAGGAAAATGAGAACCAGAGAGACTAAGCAATTTTTTAAAGGAAAACAGATACTTACTAGAAGAATCCAGAGATAATAATAGCTAGAATTTATAGAGCCTTTTAATGTTTCAAAGTACTTCATAGATATCTCATTTTATTTTGACAATAACCCTGAGAGGTTTGTGTTATTCCTATTTTTTTTTTTACGGATTAAAAAAAACTGAGGCATACAGTCATTCCTACTTTTCCCGCAACTCCTGTTAAGGGTTACAAAATTAAATATTTGTGGCCATATTTGAACTCAGGTCTTCTTAATTTTAGTGTCTGGCCCCCTATCCACTTTACCACCCAGAAGCCTTCATTAAAATGCCCTCATCCATACCTGGAGCTTTTATCTACACCCCACTTATTCACACCCCTCTCCAACTATATTTCAAGAATACAACAAAAAGCAAACTCACATGTGTTGAAAAAAATCTTGTCATAAAACACATTCTATAATTATAGAATAATTCAATGCATTCCAATGGGTTGGAGGCATTAAAGAATGGAAATTGGGAGTAAGGAGTCCAAATAAGGAGGCTGTTAGAATAATTCAAGTGGGAGTTAATGAAATTTTGACCAAAGATGGTAGTCATATGATGAGAAAGGAATAGATGTAAAGCTTATATCCTTGAGGCAGAATCAATGAGACTTGGCAATTAATTGATTGGATTTGCCTGGAGAGGAAGAAAAAAGGTTCTAGGATGGTGTTAAGTTTGTGAAAGGGAGTGATTGGAAGGACGATCATGCCCTTGTCAGAAACAAGAAGAGCCAAATGTGTAACTGCCTCATTTGCATTACCCTTGTTCCATTTCTGTTTCTTATTTCTGTCTTGGATCTTTTAGTGAAAAAAAGTGTCTGGCAGTCATTACAGTTTTCAAACAATGAGGAACTTTTATAGAAAATCTTCTCATAAGTTAATATAAATACTTTCAAAACCTAATTTAGCTGGACACTACTAATCTAGAATTTGTGAACCTTTGGATGTGGGCCTAAATGAAAGTTACAGTTGTGCTGTCTGAAAAGACCAAGAAAATGAACAGCATAAAGCTTGTTGGGGGAATATTTAATCTACTCAAGAAACAACCATTTGGAGCACTTAGCAATACCCAACTGGGCACAAGAAATTAATGTGCTGATTACAAACAATTTTTGATTATTCATTAGAGCAGTTCTCTCCAGACCTGTACTTAGCCTCCAACATTAGCACTTTACTGTAATGTGTGTGGATGTGCTTGAAAGTAATAACATTAGATTTCTTTTATAATATTATATAACTTGGAGTTTTCTCAAATTCAAATGGGTTTAATCCCAGAAGAGTCTGAATGAGTGAGGTTTGATTATATAACCCATGGACTGAACTAGACTTTTTCCAGGCACTAAGAAAAAGTCATTCTTTGGTTAATGTTTCATCTAGGTCCCCTAGTAATATTAGAATTTGTCTTACCTAGGCTCCTTCCTTGGATACATCAGAATGGTGTTGATATCTAGGTATTTATAGAAAAGGTAGAGTGGTCCTCAGTTTTCATGCAAGTACTCAAGCTACATTACATTGAACAAGATAGGTTTTATTTAACCCGAAAACACACACACACATAAAATTTGCATGCACACAGTAAGGATTTATACTACAGCCTGTGAACAGCTCAAACTTCTATCTAGTGTGGAAAACTTGACAAGGAGGTTGCCTGGTCAAGATGAACAGAATTAAAGGATATATTTTTCATTCTGACACTTAAGAGATCTCCTTTAAATATTGTATTTTATATTTTATAGATTTAAAAAATGCTATCTCTGCAGCCATTTGGTGCTACCCAAAGGTGGAAGTTTGTAAAAAAGCTATAATTCATAGTAGACAAAGCACATTCAATAAAAGGTCCTTTAATATATAAGAACTATTGTCTCTTTTCCCTGGGTATTTGTAGTAGCCATTGCTGCTACATTTTGGATGATTGATTCATGGCTAATTCACTGGTCAATGTGGCTAATAAAATTATCCTGCTTAGGTTATATAGTTCAGCCTTGGCTTTACAAGTGGGCCAGCCAGATGACGAGAACTCAAGGTGATAGACATACTTAGAAATAGTATTATTAAACTGACACAGATATGGCTTTCTGAAGGCTAAACCTGTACATCTGTGAGGTCCCTTCAATGAATCTCATGGTCTAATGAAAGGAGAAAACTACGTTTTTCCAGAGATGGCAGCAGGCAGAGTCTGGAGAAAAGGGAGTTCCTGAACAAATGGAGATATTTATTACAGGGCCAAATGTCCTGGACATAGAGGAGAAATTCCTAGACAACTCTGTTGCTTTACAAAGTGAGGCATCCTAAGATCAAGCAGGAGGCAGACCAAGGAATAATAAGATACTGAAAATAAAACCCAGACCCATACTCTTTTAAAAATATGATAGATTATATTGATATCTTTTGTTTTTACATTGTCAAGATTTCTGTATCTATACTATTCCATTTTCCCTTCTAGTTATCTATTAAACAAAACAAAACAGATAAAGAAAACAGAGGAAGAACAGGAAAATCAAAAACAAACAAACAAAAAATAAACAACCTCCACATAAAGTGGAGATAAGCATTTATATAGTGCCTTTTATGTGCCAGGCATTGAACTAAATGCATCACAAATATTATTTTAATTGATACTCATAATAATGCTGGAAGATAGGTACTATAATTATCCCAATTTTATAGTTGAGAAAACTGAGGTAGGCAGAAGTTAAGAGCCTTGCACATGATCACATAAGATAAGGGCAAATTTGAACTCAAGTCCTCCTTAGAAAGTCTGTTCACAGAGCCCCCAGCTGACTCATGGCTCCACATCCATGGATTCCTCACTTCTGCAAGGCAGTGTGAGGAGAGATAGCTTTTATCATCTCTTTTTTTGGTGGACCAAGCTGCTTCTTTATCATTTCCCAACATTTAGTTTTGATTATTTTGTAGTTGTTAGGTTTTCCATTTGCACTTATATTCACTGTGTATTTTGTTCTATTGGGTTTGTTTATTTTACTTTGCATCAATTGATAGAAATCTTTCCGTGGTTTGCTATATTCATCACAATTCATTATTTTTATAGAAAAAATAATATCCAGCCTAGAATATTCCATTACATTCATATGCCACAATTTTTTAGCCATCTCCTGGCCATGAAAATTTACCTTGTTTTTTTTTTTTTTTTTTTTTTTGGCTAACATAAAAAGTGTTGCAATAAATATTTTGACGGAAAAAGAAACTTTGTTTTTATTACTGACAACATTGGAGGTACATACTTATCAGTGGAATTTATGGGCTAAAAGATAACATATTTTAGCCACTTTTGCATAATTTCAAATTCATTTTCAGAATGGGTGTACATAATTTTATCAACCATGCATGAAAGGACCTGACTTTCCATGTCCCCATGTCCCCTCCAACATTGACTGTTCCATTATTTTGTAATATTCTGGGTAAGGTAAAATGTCAGTGGTATTTTGATGTGAATTTCTATTATTATTAGTGATTTGAAGCATTCTTTCATATGATTGTTAATAGCTAATGGTTCTTTTAAAAATGACTTCTTCAAATCTTTTGATTATATATATGTATATATATAACTATATATTTTGTGTAATTCTATTAATTTCTTTGTTATTTTGGATTTATAGAGATATTCAATACAAACATATAAGACCAAAAACCATTTCCAACAGCTACATGGTCAAGGGATTTGAAGAAATCATTCTCAAAAAAGAGAAATAATTACTTCCCTTTTAATCCTAAATGTTTTACTTTTATTTGTGCAAAAGCTTTTCAATTTTATATAACCAAAATTATCTATTTTATTTGTAATTGACTTTTATCTTTTGTTTGAATATTAATCTCCTGTTCATAGAAGTGAAAAATATGCAGTCGCTTTTCTTTTAATTTTCATGTTACATATCTATTTTGAACTTATTTTGGCATATGATGCTATATATACCATAGTCTATACATTGCTATTATTGCTTAATTGTTTAAATTTTATCTGACTCTTCATGGCCCTCTGAAAACCGAAGGGGATACTGGTGTGGTTTGCCATTTCCTTCTCCAGTTCATTTTATAGATGAGGAACTGAAGCAAAAAAGGATTAAGTGATTTGTTCAAGGTCATACTATTAAGTCAGTATCGGAGGCCATATTTGAACTCAGGAAGATGTCTGCCCCTTTCACTCTTTCTGCTGCACCATCTAGCCTAATTTCAGTTAGTTTGATTTCCAGTTTTCTCAGCAATTCTTGTCAAATGGGGAGCTCATTCCTAAGTAATCTGTGATTTCAAATTTATTGGACATAGACCTACTGAATTTCATTATTTCTAATTCTCCCTTTTTCAATCTGC
>JAJPUD010001992.1:301984-366625 GCA_023553655.1 Myrmecobius fasciatus
AGACCTACTGAATTTCATTATTTCTAATTCTCCCTTTTTCAATCTGCCCAAACCTTACTCTTGGATTAGTTATTTGGCACAGTGGATAGGGAGCTGAGCCTGAAGTCAGGAAGACCTTAGAATAAATAGAGCCTCAGATGCTAAATGTGTGATCCTGGGCAAGTCACTTAACCCTGTTTGTCTCAGTTTTCTCATCTGCAAATCAATCTGGAGAAGGAAATGGCAAAATGCTCCAGAGTGTCTGCCAAGAAAACCCCAAATGGATTTGTGAGGAGTCAGACATGACTGAAATGACTGAACAATGAACAAGCCTTATTCTTGTTGAATATTAAGTCAAGTGGACTATGCATGTATGGGAAAAAATAGTAGATTCTAGATAGTGAGTTCTTTCTCTTTTGTTCTTGAAGACTCAAGATTAATATTATAAGTTTTAAAGACTATATGTTTTTTTAAGACTTGGGGATACAAGACGGATAATTTTAAAGTTTACTCTTGGTAAAATGAGGTTTACCTACTGACTTCCAAGAGTACTTTCCCTTTTTATAGGGGAGAATTCATATGGATATCCTTTAGAAAAGGAATTAAAATTTTCCCTCTATTTATAGGTTTGAGGTGAATATTCCGTGTTTTCTAAAAAATTTCATTTGAGTTAAATAAGTATGTTTTACATTTAATGCATTGTTAGATTTAGGGCTTACATGGTAGCTGGAAGCTAATCTTTTAATATTCATTGCAAAAACCTAGACATGAGCTAAATAGTTTGCTGTTCCCATGTGAGACATTTGGTGGATGTAGACTATTCAGGGGGAAATCAGACTTGGGGCATATGTCAAACAGGGAACAATTTGTGAGTTGCTCCCAAATTTGAACTTGCTCTACGTAATTTAAGAACTATGAGTCTAGGTTAGGGGTGATGAGTGAAAAGCGAAAAGCTAATTAAATTACTCTCGGTCTCTATTCTTTTTAGGCTAGAACTATTTGCCACAGTTATACTGGAGCTATCTCAAATGTATATGACACTATTGATTTTAATTTGTATATGTATAAAAGACCTGAATATTGGGATAGAATAAGAAATCAGCAGACAATCTGAGAGGACTCTTAGAATCTCTGCAGTCCTTGGATTTATAGAAGCACATTATAAAAGGTGGTTTTTGCTTTTAAGTGCCTGCCAGTAACCAGAAGGACCAGGAACAGTCCTTGGAGTTATTTATCTGAGGTCATAGCCTACCCTGCTGTTTTAGGTCTAAGCAAACATAGCCACAAAATGGCCTTTGAAAATGAACAACATTTACAAATGATCATCCTTTTCTGCTTTTCTCTGAAAAACTATTACTCATGGTGTACTTCATTAGGAAAGCATTAAAGGCAAGGTTAGGCTTCCTGGAAGTTAAGGTATTATTTTTTTTTAATGCCTAACCTTGAAATTGAACTTAAAAGACAAAAATTTAGAAACCATCATAGCATGTCCCTCTAAATCCACTTTTCCTGTAGCTTTCTTTTTCACTGGTTACCATTCATGCAAAGCAGAGAATTAAATTTCAAGAGAAAAATCAGGTTTGGAAAAACATGTGAACATAAATCAAGGTGATTTTTCCTTAGATAAAGATGACTTCAAGATGTTCACATAAGCTTACACACACACATCCCTATATAATTATGATCTTGACATAGCAGACTTTAAATGGATGAAGGATAATCTTAGGGATTCAGCTCTAGTTTATGTAAGAACTGTCAGAAATATTAAAAATGTCTTTTTTTGAAAATATTATGGAAGATCTGTAAATAATTCTGTCAAAGGAAGATGGCAAAAAAATTTAAAGCATGGTTTATGGACTTGAACAAGAACAGAATATACAAGTATTTCACCTATTTTTGTATCTGATCCTTGCTACTAGCTGAAGGCTGTAGAAGAAGTCAGGCTCCAGTAATGAGAACTGTGTCTCTTGGGATTGTGAGAAATGGGGGTAGGGAAGGATGTCACCAAATAGTCCAAATGTGTTAATAGCTATGGGAGGAGGGCTGACTAATGTGATTAGATAAAGGACCCCTACTTTGAGGTTGAACTTTCTTATGAAGTTCTCTGGTGCTCTGGAGCCGCCCAGATATAATTGGTCAGTTAATTTTGTACTGTAGTCACCATTCAAGATGTCTAAGCCAGAAAGAGCAGAGAGGGCTGTGGTGGCAGAGTTACAAGACATGAGAAACTTCCTTAGGGAGTAGGAACGTGGATTCTGAAGACTCTGAATCCAGGTGAGTAGAGAAAGGGCAGAAACAGAGGTAGATGGGAAAATGGCTCATATGTAGCTAGATAGAAGATAGGAACAATGTCTTTAATTTCACTGGCATAGAGATTTCCAAGTTTTCTTTTGCAAAATTCCCTCTCCCAAATCAGGTCAGCACCTTCTCTGCAATTTATCATCCTGGGAAGTTTTCCATCCCTTACCTCTGTATCAGTTTCCTTAAGTGTTAAATCAGGATAATAGCAATTCTCTGATAAGGTCATTCTGAGAATCAAATGAGATAATATTTATAAATATCTACCATGCTGCTTAGCACACAGTAGTCACTTTATAAATATTTATTCTTTCTCTGAAGCACTGGGAAAGAATTGAACAACTGATACATGTCAGAGGCAATACTTGAATCTAGGTCTTCCTGACTCTGAGGCCATCTTTTTATTCCTCTATGTAAATATATATATACAAATAAATACAAGATAATTTTAATGGGGAAGGCAATAGTATGTCGGGAGTGGAGACTTGAGTAAAGGCTTTATATAGAAAATGGCCCTCAAACTGAATTTTAGGGAAACTAAAGATATCAGGAGATGGAGGGAAGGAAAGAATATATGCCAGGCATGGTGGACATTGAGGGCAAAACTATGGCAAAGGAAGATGGCAGGTCATACTTGAGCAGCAGTAACAAGGTCAGTTTGACTGGACAATGGAGTGTGTGAAGGGACAACATGTAAAATTGGGAAAGTAGCTTGGATTTAGATTGGCAAGGGCTTTAAATGCCAAATAGAGAAGTTTATATTTGATCCTAGAGGTAACAGAAAACCCCTGGAGTTCATTGCATATGGTGTGATATGACCAAGCTCACACCCTTTTAGGGATGGCTCTGGGCTTCTACACACACACACACACACACACACACACACACACACACACACACACACACACACACACCCCTACACAAATTCTCTTCCCCAAGGCACTGATTTCATGTATGCAGAAATATAAAGTTGGATTTAAAACTACAGGAATCCTCTAGGGAGACCCTAATAGGCCTACCTCCACCATCATCATGCTGATCCCTTCCCATACAGCATTATTGACTTGGGCCCTTCTGTTTTATATTCCACAATACATTCTTTGCAAATGTTTCTTTGCTAAATCTAATTTGCTGGCAATGTTCTGTGTAAACAGTCCTCCTTCCTCCCCTACTTTATTTGAGTTATCACCACTTCTCAATTTTATTTCTTTAGGCAAAATACATTCAATTTTCCTAATCTTTCCTTTAAAATTTAATTCTTAACTCCCAGAACTACTGTATGTCTATATATAGAACAGGGAGAGAGTAAGGGAGAGAATTGGAAGAACTCTCCAATTATATAGAGCAGTGCAGGAGTGAGCTTGTTACTGTAATTCATGGTGTAGAATTCACAGAGTTTATCAAGTTATGTAAGGGATTTGCACCTAGATCTCTGTCCTCCCTGCCCCTGTCTCCCATAATACTTCCTCATATGTTTCAGCTCATATTGGTCTCTCTAAACTATGTCTTTCATAGACTGCCTATATCATGCAAATCTGATTCTGCTATTTGATTTTCTGATTTTGCACTTCATAATTATTTCTTAGATATGTCTTTCCTTTTCAATACCATTATAATCTTCTCAAGGTCAGCCAGCCACTGTGTCTCCTATTTCTATAGCATCATATGGTTTGACCTTAAAGGGACCTTTAAGGTCATTGAATCCAACCCTCTAGTTTTACAGCAAGTTAAGTGAAACTCAGAAAGGTGAAAAGTTTTGCTCCAGGTGACACAGGGAGTAATAACAGGGCCATGGTTTGAATCCAGCTCTTTTGAGTTGAAACCTAACTCTTTATCACATTCTTTTTTATTTTAAAAAATTAATTCAAAACAAAAGCATCCCAGGTATTGGAGTGGATGCAATGGATTAGCTGATGAAGAGGTCAGTGGGACCAAAATTTTAAGTTGCTTAGCCATATTATCCTTGCTCAAGATTCTTTGAAATAATATTTTATTAAAACTATGGCAGCACTTTAGGGTAATTGCAATTATGCTATATTTAGGCCATTGCTCTTAAATGGAGAAGAGGGAAACATTCTTGCCTCAGAGAGCAAAACAAGGAGCTGTGAATGGGGTAGAGCAGCAGATTTAGGTCAGGCAGGGTTTTGACAGGTTTCTAACAGTGAGAGAGCTGCCTAATAGTGGAATAGGCATCTTCAGGAGATGATGAGAGGGCTTCAAATACAAGTTAATTGATCACTTATTAAGTACATATATACATAGATCCAAAGATGTAAAGGACTTCAGAAGCTACTTCATTGGTAAGGAAACTGAGATCCAGGAAGGTCAAGTGACTTATTTGCGTATCATACATGTAAGTGCCAGAGGTAGAAATTAAAACCAGATATTTTTCTTGTAGCACATTGCTTACCATGTTGTCCAACAGTCTTGTTCATAGAAAGACTGGACTAATAGTTCTTTGACATGTTTTTCAGCCCTGAGATTCTGTGAAACCTATAATTCATATTTTTATTGCATTTTCAGTTTTATGCGTCACTGGGATATTGTAACTTGTTAAAACAAAAAACTTGGACTTATATGGATGCTTAGGAAACTGTAGCAGTATAGTTCAAGAATGTAATCTATATTTTAACCCTAGAATCTGAGAAGAATAGGATTAAAGAAAGTATAGAAGCATTGGTGGTGGTTTGGACATTGAAACTCACCACAGAGAAAAGACGTTGCTTAATTCTCATTTTGCTTCTGTGTTCTCTTCCAAAGAGAAGAATCTTTGAACTTGGAAAGAAACAAAAGAAAAGAACAAAAGGAAAGGAAAGAACAAAAACAGGTAACTGGTAGTTGATAACTAGTTGCCCTTGTTAATTTATCCTTATGCTTAGATAAACTAATTACATCCTTAGACACAAAAAATACCTGGTTAATATAACATCAGAATCACTCTCCTGGTTATTAAAAATGATCATAGAAAATGGAGAAGCTATCAGAGGAATGGAGAAGTTCAAATATCCTAATTTTCAAATAAATAAAAGCAAGTATAAATATTAACTCTAAATATGCTTGATTTCAATTTGTTTCAAGATTCTAGACTGAAATATTAAAGAGAGGATTAATGAACATCTAATCTAAAGAAGGAAGTGGTGATCATAAAGCACCAACATGGCTAAATTAACTTTATTTCTTTTTGGAAAGAATTATGAAATTGGGAAAATGAGAAAAATGCAATAGTTACAGTTTACTTAAATTTTAGCCAACTGTTTGCTAATGTAACTCATTCCATTCTTGCTTAAAAAGATGGAGAGATGTAAAACAAACAGTAAAAATCTAATTGTGTTCAATGATGTTTAGAATGGTAATTGTGAGTGTTTCCATGACATCTTGGAAGGAGTTCTCCAGTGAAGTGCTCCAAGGATCTGTTTTATTGTGGATAATTTAAGTTTTTGATTAATGACTTGGATAAAACCATATCTAGCATACTTATTAAATATGTAAATGACACAAAGATAGGATGGAAATCTAATACATTGGAGGACAGTCAGGATACAAGATTTTGACAAGTTAGAACACTGGGCCAAATTTAATTAATTATATAATTGGGATGAATATAAAGATTGAATATGTGTTCAAGAAATCAACTCTGCAATGCATATGGGAGATGCATGATTAGGCAGCAGTTCTCTAGAAGATATATGGAGATTCTAGTGTTCAACTAATTCAGTGAGCCAATAGTGTCATGTGACTGTTTCAAAAAGCTAATGTAATCTTGATTGACATTAAGAGGGGTATAGTTGGAAATAAGGAGGCCATAGTCCTTGTTTCCTATTTTTCTCAGACTACACTTGTAGTATTATGTCTAGGTATGGATGCCATAGTACTTTAAAAAAATTGGGAAACATCTAGAAAAGGATAATTAGATTGATGAAGGACTTAGGGTTAATGTCATATGACCTTCAGTTGAAGAAAATGATTATGTTTAGCTAGGAAAAGACTTAGGGGGCACATGATAGATGTAAGCAAGCATTTAAAAGGTTGTTCTGTGTAAAGGAATTGTTATGCTTTGCCCCAGAGATTAGGAATAGGAATAATGGATAAAACTTGCAAAAAGGCAAATTTTGACAGTTGAGAACAATAAGAGCTGTCCATGGTACGGCAGCCACATAGGCAGGTATTGGGTTGCACTTAAGAGTTCTTCAAGCAGAGACTAGGTAAATATTTGTCAGGCATATTATAGCAGAGTATCTCTTATTTTTTTTAAAGTTTGAGTTGGAATAGATTATCACAGAAGACCTTTAAAATTCTGAAAGTCTGGAATTCTGTGATTTTTTTTCACTGATTTTTCATTCTCGATTAGGTCATCTTATTTGCTTGGATTAAACAAACAGCCTCTCTATGATGCTGTCATGTGACATATGATCTGGGAATTCCAAACAGAAAAAAATTCTTTATGTGAGCTGTTTCTTTCTGTGTTTGAATAATTTAACTCTTTTATGTTGTGGCCAAGAAGGCACCTCCTTAAGATGATTTGACATTCGCAAACCCGAGCAGGTCTCAAAGGGGGCAACCTGGCTGATGAGAGGTCATATGAAAATTGGCTAATCTGAGAATGTTTAGCTTGATGAAGGAAAGACTTGAAGAGAAAAGATGGTTGTCTTCCTGTATTTGGAGGGCTGACATATGAAAAAGGGATTAAGCTTGGTCTGCTTGACCTGAGGTGGCAGAACAAGGAGTAATGAGTGGAAACTGAAGAGAGACTGATTTTAGTCCAATGTAAAGGGGTGGTGATTCATCCCAATTAGAGCCACATCAATGCTGATTCCATGTGGCAAACTGAAAGGAGCTGCACAGGATAAGATCCACATTGTTGAGATTACAGATATATTTGAATTTTTGAGTTAGGTATATATGTTTATATATAGACATGTGGTTTGTATATATAAGAGAGACAGAGAAACAGAGATAGAGACAAAAAGAAGGAAGGTGGGAAGGAGAGAAAAACAGAGAAATATAGAGAAACACAGAAATACACAAAGAGAAAGATAGACAGAAGGAAAAGGCATTGTCGTAGTAGCTAAACCTTTGCTTTATATGCTCCAGATCATTTGTAGTTACTAGATATAGGCCTCTTTAAAATACCTATGATGATATAGGATTCTGTAGAGTTGGGATTGCTAGTGTCTCTTCCCCTACTATTATATCTATATTTATAGCTATATATCTATGTTTTATATATTTATATATTTATATATTTATATATATTATAAACCTTTGCTTTAAATGCTCCAGATCATTTGTAGTTACTAGATATAGGCCACTTTAAACTACTTATGATACAGGATTCTGTAGAGTTGAGATTGCTAGTGTCCCTTCCCCCACTATTATATCTATATTTATAGCTATATATCTATATTTTATATATTTATATGTATATATATATTTATGTAATATATATATTATATATTTATATATTCATATTCTCCTAATAGAATGTAAGCTCCATGAGAGCAGGAATATTTATCTCTGCTTTGTATCCATTATCCTTAGCATAGTGCAAACAGTATGGACTTAATGTTTACTAATTGTATGAATGATTGGTGGCAGCAATAGTAGGTGGTGATAGATAGGAGGAGCTATGAGAGATGGTTGGTGGAAGCTGCAGAAATAGTGTCAGCTTCTAAAAGGTGACTTTATGGCAGATGGGTATGTAGACTTTCTATTTGTCATGGGCCCTGCCATTGCATGCATTTAGGTTGCTGTAACTTTCCTACTAAAAAGCTGTAAATTTGTTCTTATATACTTGACTCAAGTCAGAATGCTATTCATGTTTCTCTCTTATTTTGTTTGTTTATGGTAAATATATTTAAGCTCTCAAAATGCTGATTGGCTACCTTAGCGGTTGAAAGATGAGCTGACTCATATATGCTAGAGTTGAGCCAAATTTAAATGTTCCTAAGGGAAATTAGGTGGGGACCAACTTAAAACATAGAGAGATGTTATTACTAAAAAGTTTTAAAATGGAACCATTTCTGTCTGTCCCTAATAAGTCATATTGATACATCAATCCCTAGTGAAGGGTTAGAGAATTGTTTCTAACAAGGAGACTTTGAGGATTAATATGTGATTTATAACTGTATCTCAACAGAATATCTTTCTTTTTGTTGTCTCATCTTAGATTATTTCCAAAGGTGAGAATTTCAGGAGAGGTTAGAAGGGGACAGGGTCATAGCAGACAGGTGGGAGGATAGGTTGGGATTATAGTGTCCATCAAATTGCAGTAGCTGGGAGAAGGTCAACTATCTATAAATGGAACTAGCTTGGAGGAATAAAGTTATGTTTTGTTTGTAGGGGCAGAAAACAGAAGAAGTCAAAACTCTGACCTCTCTGAGCAGAAAGATTAACAAGTTGTGTTATCTTAACCCTAGGGGAATGGAATACTACTAAAAACAAGGTCTGTAAAAATATTCCTTTCAACAACTCTATGAGATTAAAGCTTAAGCACTTTCTTCCCCATTTAACAGATGAGAAGACTGAAGCTAAAGTGTCTTAGTGACAGTCACACAGCTAGGAAATATTGGAAGTAGGATTTAAAACTGATCTCCTACATCTGCAGAGTCCAGGGCTTATAAGATTGTGAGCATTCAATGTAAAATTAAACAACCCCAGACCACGAACAGATTTATCCAAACATGTCTGTGATGAGTTGTCTATACAAAGTTGATTGATTTCCATGGATACTGTCCCTAATGCCAGAACAGGATATAGAATTTCTAGGAAGTATGAAAATTCAATTCAATTCAGCACAATTTGAGGCTACCCCAAAGGCTTCCTGCCTGTTTGGCCTCTGCATTGACCAGATTCTGGGGAAGTATATTGGACAGCTTACTTAAGAACTATTTGGATAATGATCAGAAACCATGGGAGATTTTCCCACAGATGTTATTTGATTATAATATATAAAATAATAAAAAATACTTTTTTCCTTGCCTGGCTACCTCCTACTTGACCAGGAACCTGCTCAGTAGTAATACAGCTTATGTTTTGAAATCTCTAATGAGAAGATAACATTGCCTTTTAAGGTAGCTATACAATTTTTGGATAGTTCCAATCATTAGGGACTTTTCCTACTACTGAGCCAAAATTTGCCTCTTGATAACATCTACCTATTGTTCTTAGTTCTATCCTCCTGGACCAAGATGGAGAAGTCTATTCCTTTTTCCAACAACAATCTATTGATCACTTGAAGACTGTTACAAAGGCCAACACTTCTCTTTTTTGCCATATTCAGGTTTCTCACCGTCCTGATTGTTTTTTCTATAGTTCTCTACTTTTTCAACATCTTCCCTCAAATGTAGTCTCCAGATTGGAATGTAGTATTTCAGATAAAATCTTACTAGGATTGTCCCAATATAAGGGGGGAAGTATTGCCACATTCATTCTGCCCTCTATACCTTTGATACACCCTCAATAATATTAGCCTATGGGCATGCCATGCTAATACTATTGATTCAAGTTGAGCTTTTCATTCATTAAAATCCAAGACTTTTCAAAAATAGAAACTATTGCTTTGTCATATCTTTCCCACATGTATCTATCAAATTGTATTTGTAACTTGTATAAGACTTTACATTTTCCCTTATCAAACAATTTTGTTTTATTTGATTGTCTATTTTTCAAGCTTTTGGAGATATTTTTTGGATATATATAGTCCATTGTTTAATGCATTAACTAGCTGTCCTCTCAACTACTCTAAATTTTCAATTATCTGCATTTGGTTCCACTTTTGAGGCATATGTGGCTAATGATGAATCATCACTGCCTTGCCTTTCATCATATTTGTGACCTTTTATCAGGAAACATTAACTGGTTCTTATTTTTGAAATACTATTTATCTAGATCTATGATTTTTATCAGCATGATTTATTCTTGTGATGTAAATTTCCTCCAATGATGTACATTAGCAAACTATCTTTAACCCAAAGTCTAAAAGTTACCTTGGGGCATTGAGAGATTAAGTGACTTTTCCATAGTCACCCATCTATAAGTTAGAGGCAGAAATTGAACCCAAGTTTTTCTAAATTTAAGACCAGCCTTCTCTTCATCATGTCTTCAAATTATTAGATTAAATAAAACATAATGAAGAAAATACATTTCTGCTACTAAAAAATCATGTTATTCTCTCTAAAATTAACTGTAAGAGGGCACTGGTATGAACGCCAGGAGAACTTTGACTTAATCCCACTCTTGGGAAAATCCTTTTCCCTCTCTTAAAACTTAGTTTCCTCATTTAGGGGGATAAATTGAGAGAAGGAGAAGGAGAGAGAGATGATGAGGGAAAGGAAGAGAAGGAGAGAGAGAAAGAGAGAGAGAGAGAGAGAGAGAGAGAGAGAGAGAGAGATTAATTTATAAAGTGAGATGGGGCTCAGAACTAATCAGAGACTGTACATTTCTATTAATTTATGAGGAAATATCAAACTAGACAGGTCTAGATAGACCAGAAAGAATTAATAAGGAAGTCAATTAGAGAGGGGAGGTTAGCACGGGTGCTACTACTACTACAGCCTACTAGACCTCACCAAGTCTACACATGAGGTCTCATTCTCTAAAATGGTTACAGATGTAAAGTGTTTTGTAAACTTTAAAGCATTATATAATTTTTAGCTACTATGTTGTCAGTCCATGGGGCAAATTGTAATTGAAGTCACTCTAAGATGGCTATATAAATTCTTCCCTCTCACAGAATTAAACGCCACAGTTTGGGCTCCTGAAGCTGAAATTTATCTTAATTAGACAGAATCAACCATTTATGTTTTTAAAATGCAAGAGAAGTAAACCCAACATACGTAAGGGTAATGCCTAATTGCAGAAAGGGGAAAGAACTCTTTCTTCAATTCCTTTCTGGTGTTAAATTTCTCAACTTAGGAATTGAATTAATGAAGAACTTAAGCTGAGATTTTCACAGGGAGGCCTTATATCCATGAGTCTACTCTTTTTGGTTGTCCTATGATGCTTTGGCTTGCTTTGACTCAAAAGGCTGTGTAGTATGGTGAGCAATGCAACAGATCTTGATTCAGGAAGACCTTGTTACAAATCCTCCCTCAGATAATCATTTAGTTGTGTGACATGTGGCACGCCTTCTTTCTGAACAGTAAAATCTATCTTCCTTCCTTTTTCCTTCCTTCTTTCCTTCTTCCTTCCTTCCTTCCTTCCTTTCTTTCTTTCTTTTTCTTTCTTCCTTCCTTCCTTCTTTCCTTCCTTTGTTCGTTCGTTCATTCCTTTCTTTTTCTTCCTTCCTTCCTTCCTTCGTTCCTTCCTTCCTTCCTTCCTTCCTTCCTTCCTTCCTTTTTTCCTTCCTTCCCTCCTTCCTTCCTTCCTTCTTTCTTTCCTTCCTTCCCTCTTTCCTTCCTTCCTTTGTTCCTTCCTTCCTTTTTCTTTCTTTCTTCCTCTATCTCTCTATTTCTCTATCTTCTATCTTCTATCTACCTTCTATTTATTTATCCTCTATCTTCTAAATATTGAGTTATCTATCTTCCTCCTATCTCTTTTATCTCTCTATTTCTCTATCTTTTATCTATCTATCCATCTATCTAGTTATCTATCCTCCTTCTATCTTTCTTCTATTTATCTATTATCTATTTATCTAGTTTGTCTAGCTATGTCTTAACTATCTGTATGTCTATATATCTATCTGTCCATTTATGTATCTATTTATCACTGTCTATGTATCATCTATCTATATATTGACATATGTATACATGTATCCTGTCTACGGATATGTATCTCTATCTAACATCTATCTCTATATACAGATATATAATCTATAAATTGGGGATTAAGTGTCCATCTTCCATTCAGTATTATCAGAAACTATTGTATCAAATATGATAATTGTGTCAATACAATAACTGACTTTATACAGCACATTAAAGTTTACAAAATACTTACACTTGCATGATCTCATTTGGGCCTCATGGCAACATCGTAAGATAAATATTAAAGGCACCATTATCTCATTTTAGAAGTGAGGAAATGGAAACTCAGTATAAGTGATTTTCTCAAAGCTGGGTGTAACTAGCAGAATGTATTCAAATCTAAGTTTTCCATCTTTAGATCTATTATGCTTTCCAGTGTTCCAGAATCTCTGCCCTTTAATGTGGGCTATTATTATTGCTTTGGGTACTGATGGGTAATGGGTGAAGAATAGGATGGATGCCTGATAGTGTGCTTTTCCCCCTTTCTCAGAGACTTTCAGCCTTGATTGTTGATGAAATGCTGAAAATATGGAAAAAAGCAACCCCCCAAAATCTAAGTAAGTGATGTGGAAGAGGAAAAAAATTTCTCTCTCTCTGTCTCTGTCTCTCTGTCTTTTTGTATAGAGCAGACAAGAGGCAAGGACCAGACAGGATCAATGTAGGCTTTAAAACCTCACAGAATGGGTTTTAATTTTCCAGAACAACATGCATTTCCTATTTTCTTGACACTGTACCCTACCACAACAAAGCAAAGTGTTTTCCTACTGCAGGCCACTGCCTGGAGCAGCCTGAAGTAATTAGTACAATCTTCCATCTGTTTGACTATTAGTGTGGGGGAATATGAGGACAGCTGAGATTCCAAATTGAGGCCCTAGGGGTTAGAGAGGGTTATGAAGCTGCTCTCCTAAGAGCAGTGCTTCCTGATCTCAGCAGGAAGCCCCTCTTCGAAGTGATTACATGTAGTGACACAAAATTCGAAGCCATCCAACAATACAATATTTCATCTGGGGCCTCAGGCCGGCTCACTTTCCTTGACTCCTCCTGTGATCCCACCTTCCTTTTGATGTTTTTAAACAATCTTCCTTAAAGCCTCCATAATTTGGCCACCCTGCCTACCTAATTGCCTCTTTCCAAGTGAAAGTTTGCATTTACAACTCTTATAGAGGAGGGAGCATTGGACCTGGCATCTGATAGCTTGGATTTGAATTCAGGCTCTGCTAATGATCACTGGGTCATCTTGAGCAAGTCCAACTTGGTCATCTCTGGAACTGTTTCCTTCTTTGTAAAGGAAATCCTATGGTATGGAATGAGTGCTGGCTCATATCTTATCTTTGGTACTACCTGTGGAACTTGGGCAAATCACTTACCTTATATGGACCTCAGTTTCCTCATCTGTAAAAGGAAGGAAGTATAGATGGTCTCTAAGATTATTTACAGATATAGACTTGTGATCCTACAAATGTCTGGGGGTAGAGGACATCCAGTTTTAAATCTGACAATGCTATCTATAAACAGCTTTATTTTCTCTGCCAAATCATCATAGCTGTAACTGAACTGTCTTTTCCATGATGAGTCATGAGACAGAGAGACATGTGCCCATCAAAAGCTAACAATGGGATGAATGCTGGATTTGGAGTTTGAAGACCTGGGCTCAAATATCATGGATACAACCTGTGTGACCTTCAGTAAGTCTCTGGATCTGTTTTCTCACCCATAAAATGAAGAGATAAAAGAGAAAACCTCTAAGGTCCTGGTTCGCTCAAAAATCTGTAGTTCATCTAGGCTTCCTGAACTCATGTTCACTTGTCCACAAGAATCTAGTTCATAATAATTAGGTCATTTCTTTAAGCATCCTCAGTTTGTTTTTCTACTGTAGAAGATTTGGATTTAGATGAGGGGTTCTTAACTTTTTTTGTTTTTTATGGTAATCTGATGGTTTTCTGTGGTAGTCTGATGAAGTCTCTGGGCTCTTTCTCAGAACACACACACACACACACACAAAAAAAACATACACAGAGATACATATAGTACACACATATGTACAATACATAGCATTATTTTAAAAATCTAATTATATTAAAATTCTGCCATTAAAGGGAAAAAAAGAATCAAGTCATGAACTCCAGATTAAGAATCTTTCATTTAAATGTTTCACCTTGGAAAATTGTTGTATTTAATTAACACTTTCACTCTAGACTGAGTTTATTCAATTTCACATCATCCTGTTTTAGGGTTTCAGGTTTGTCTATACAGTCCATGTGACAAAAATAGAAGGCCAAATGGATTATGTAGAACCAAAGAGAATCTCTGATCTTTTTTATTCTACTCAGATTAATTAAATATACCTATGAGGATTTAGATGTAGATAAATAAAATTACTTCTTTAAGGTCATGCTGGAGTCAGTTTATATTGGCTTGAGAGAGCCAATTGTGAAATTTTCAATATGATCATTTATACCTTGCTGCTACAAATCAGGATTTGACTTATTGTTTTCTTAATTGTCTAAACTTAAGAAAGGGATGCAAAGCTTAAAATTAAAACTGTGTTACATGTATATTTGCCCTCCCTCCTATTTCACCTCAGGTTGCATTGCACCATAGGCATAACACATCAATTAGCAGCTTTCAAATAATCACATGAAGCTTTTAAAAAATCATGAATTTAGGAACTCCGTGGTCCTTGACATATTCTTTGTTTTACAGCTAAACTCAAGTATAGATCCCATCTTTCTAGATGAGCAAAAGAGAAGAGAGATTTATGTCATTCATTCTTCCTGAAGGTGATTTCTGGTTAATAATTAATTCTGTTTGTATGAATCTTTTTTATGTGTGTAAAAATGATTCATGTTATAGCAAATTTACACCCCTCCTATACACATAGATCATTGTTGAGGCATTTTAAATAAAATCATGGAATTTCCAAATTGAATCTTCAACCTATCTTTTAAAAGCCCATCATAGTCTGGCTCATATATATTTTTTTTATTTTTTTAATTTTCTAGTACTTCCTTCCACTTCTATAATCTTTCACATATTCTTTGTTCCCATCCAATTGCCTTACTATTTCACAGTATGTGACATTCCATGAGCCTTTGTATCATTACATAGGTGGCCTTGACTTTCCAGTATACATATTTGGAGTGCCTTCACTTCTCACCCCCACTCCACAAGCTGCTTAGTTTCCTTCAAAAACATGATTCTAGTGCCATCAACTAGATGAGGTCTTTCTTATTCTTTCTTGTGAAATTGCTTTGCATAATTCTGGATGTATTTGTGTTCCTTCAGAGGAATGTAACTCCCTCGAGGGTAAATTCCATTTTTGTCTCTTTATCTTGAGCAATTAGAATGTTTCCTAGAACACTGTAAGTGCTGCATAAATGTTTAATTGGGTGAAAGGGACTTAGAAGTCATTTATTCCAGTGGACTCCAAAGTAGGAACAAAGGTTTCATTCCAAGATGTGTGTAATCCACCAATCACCCTCCAAGTGAAAGCCAAGCTTGTAGGTTGTCTCCAAATAAACACATCTACATAATTTCCAACATTCTCTCACTTCTTCACTCTCCCCACAATATCATACAGGCTTTCACTCTTCCCTCTTCTGAGCTAGATGTCAGACCTTCAAAGTATGTATAACCTAATTGTTCATGAGCCATTGAGAAATTGGGAGCTACCCTAGGAGATCATATAATGATACTAAGGCACACCTTGAAGGACAAATGCTGCACTTTGGGGCAGATATCGATAAATAAGAGCCATATCTATCTTTTGGGTTGTGATGGATTACAAAGATAATTGAATTATCTTTGCTCCAAAACCCATTCCTTTTCCAAACTTTCCTATTCCTGTCAAGGACACCAGCTTCCATCTAGTCCCCTAAGTTTACAATCTCAGTATTATCTATGGCCCCTCCCTTTCCCTCTTTTCACACATTTATTTATAAAATTCTTCTATCTCTGTAGCATCTTTCCTGTCTTCCCTATTCTCTGTACCCATATGTCTATCACTTAGTTGAGGCCTTTATTTACTCTTTTCTAGAACACTGCAATAACCTCCTAATTGGTCTTGGCTGAAAATCTCTTTCTACTCAAGTTCATTCTCTACACAATTATAAAACAGATCTTCCTGTGGCAGAGGCCTGACCATGTCATGCTCTTTTCAATAAAGTTCAGGCTTTTTATCATTTCTGGGTTCAATTATTATTTCATCTTTATCTCTTTCTTAATGTCTTTTTTATTTTTATGTTTCTTACATTGTCTAATTTTTATTGTTTTAATGTCTCTTATATTGTCTTTATATATATATATTATATATATATATATCCAATATATATATATATATCCAATTATTAATATAGTCTCATATGTATAAAGCTTATAAATTAGTAAACACATATTTGGGACTCATGATCATTTAAAAAATGATAGCATTACATGATCAAAAAACTAGCAGACTACAGTTATAACCAATCCTTTTCCTTTGAGTATACCTGAGAAATAATCACAGATTTTCTCATCTTGAACTTCCAAGATAGGGCACTTGCTGCTTCATGAGTCAAATTGTTATATTCCTGAACAGCTCTATTTGTTAGAAAACTTTTCTGAGTACTTAGCCAACCCACATTGGTCAAAGTTCAACATAGCTCTGGCTTGTGGAGACAATATTATCAAGTATAACAATGGACACACAGTAGATGCCAAATAAATAGTTATTTTATGAAACATGCCACCTTACCTGGAGAGGGAGAAAAACTTTGTGTGATATTGTTTCTTTCAAAGCATATTTACAACTACAGATGTGACCCTCAAAGTAACTCTGTAAACTAAGGCAGGTTTTGAAGAATTGTTTTTTTTTTTTCATATGAGGAAAGGAAGATGCAGATGCTTTAGTAAATGGAGGAAATAGGATCCAGTTTTAAAGAGAGATTAAAAGGGAGTTTTAAACTTGGATTTGTCATCAACATAGCCTGGGCAAATGACTTAAGTTCTCTGTAACTCAATTTTCTCTTCTATTAAATGGACAGATTGAACAAAATTCTTGCTAGAGTCCTTAGCAGCTCTTATATCTGTTTTTTAATACTTCACAGGATGACAGGCCTCATGATCGGGTGTCAGATGCTCGTCTATTACACTGTAACTGGAATGTTTCCCCATCCTTGTTCCCTATTCTTTTGGCAGAGAGCCTGATGAAACATTGTCCTACGATGTTGGCAACCTTAGAGAATTCGAATGCAAATTAAATAAAATTTGTGAGGGACATTGTGGGGTAGTAGATGGAACCTGCTTAGGGATCAAGGAAGGCGTAGGTTAAAAACCTGCCTCTGCCATATTGGTTCTATGATATTGGGCAAGTCACTTAACTTCACAGGTATATAAAGTGAAGAGCCTGTTTCATTATTTTTGTCTTTGTATTCCCAGTGCACAGTGCTTGTAAGTGGATCAATGCTTGTTGAATATTGTAGAATGAATGTTATCATATGTCTATGTAAAGACAAGAGTTGTTCATAATCTTATAACTTGTTAGCTCAAGAGGAAATATAGGAAGGAAAGATAAATGGATTCATAATGGGTTTACAAAAATTAATAAGTAACAGAGTCACATATGCCTGCTTAAAAAGAAGGACTATCCCTAATATTTAAAGGAAAACAACCTTGGGGCAGCTAGATGGCACAGTGGATAGAGCACCAGCCCTGAAGTCAGGAGGACCTGAGTTCAAATCTGGTCTCAGACACTTAACGTGTCCTAGCTGTATGACCCTGGGCAAGTCACTTAATTTCAATTGCCTCAGCAAAAAGCAAAAAAAAAAAAAAAAAAGAAAAGAAAACAACCTTGATCTCTCAGGATAAATTCTTAGGGCATTTGTTAGTAACAGAATCTTGACCTTAATGGATCCCAGCATGGCAGTTATTATGCTCTAGATTTCTCATATTCTTATTTGTATAATTTTCTGAAACTTAAAAAAAAGAACTACTACTCAATAAATTATAGATTCTAAAGATCTGAGATTGCAGGATACCCAGAGGACAAGGGAGTAACACATAGAAGGCATAAATATATTGAGAGAAGTATATGATTGAAAGATGAGACAGTCACATGGAAAGTTAGGGGATTCTTGATAGACACACTGTATATACCTTCAACATCAAGAGGATATGAGGAAAGGTCCTAGCTCCTTGGGTAGATGTTCTCTTAGTTAAGTTATTGGAAAAAATAGAAAAGAATTACATAGCATGGATGATAGTCAACACGATTTGCATGATTGGAAAGAATATCCACAATGAAGAAATCACAAAACTATTGGCAGAGATAAAATTTATATGCGATAATCTGCAATGTGTTACAAAAGTCTTAGTGTAGTCCAAAGTTATTAAAACCTAAAATTCCACTAAAACTTTTGGGATACCCCATATTCATAATTTATTATACTAATTATGGCAAAATTTAAATACTACTACTAGTGGCCATCTACCTGACTGTAGGTCAAATCCCCTGATAAGGACCTAACCTTTATTTATTTTATTAGACTTGAAAATTTTTTTCATGATATACACTTTTTCTTTTAATTAGGGATTCCTTAATTTATAAATCCTGGGAAATCTAAGAGATTTAGAGTGTTTGGGGAATTTATTAATCTGTAGTTATCCATGGTGCTGGATCAATCAACTGGTTAAGCTTTAAGGGAAGGTAGTTCCATAGGACACTTTATATGGTGTAATATGTTATAGCTCATAAAGAAACCAGCCATTCTATTTCTTTTAGACAACTAAAAATAATGAATAATAGGTACAAGGTGGGGGTAGATATTTGTGAACTTTTTCACAGGACTGATCATATAAAATGGTAAAGAGAAGAGCTCACTGAAAGCAAACAAGGTGAAATGTAATCAATTGAAGCATTTTTATATGAAGAAAATTATGGTATTCTTGGATAATACATCCATGTGTACATTCATATGTGTGAGTATCTCACAGTCAGTACACACATATCCCCTCTTATTTTGCTTCTTCAATAGAATAGGGTATGTTTAGTCATTAAAAAAGTAGAACTATATTTGCTTCAGGCCAAGGGTTATTATGGTAGATGAGAGATGAACTGTTATTGACTTGACACCAAGAACTGTGATATGGCAGAGGAACTTTTCAGCATACATTTGCAGATGGAAAGTTATTGTTTTCCCAAGGAATGTTGTAAAGGGTAGTTATTTTAAGATCCTGGAAAATAGGCCACCAAAACACATTTGAGCATTGGATTATAGAATACATTTTTAAAGGTGAAAAAGCAGGTTAAGATGTGAGAGAAGTTTTTTCCCCTTCTTCCTCACCTTCTCCTTTGTTCTTTCTCTCTTACTTCTATACTGGAAAATCTAATTCTGTAGTCATTCTTATGTTCACAGCACCACACCTTTAGAGCTGGAACTTTGGGAGACATTTAGTTCAATCCCTTCATTTTATATAGGAAATAGATACTCATGTGTGTTTAAGTGGCTTTAGTCTCATATAGTGAGAAACCCAGGTACTCACTGTCCATATCCACTGCTCTTGATTAAAAACTAAAATTGAACATGGAAGTTTGTGAAGACTGAATCATCAATGAATTGCTCCCTCCCTTGACTTTTAAAAGATTGCTCTTGGAAGATTCCTAAGCCAGCAAAAGTTAGCTCACCAATTTACTATAAATATCTTCTAGCAATAGGGATCTCTATTGCCCATAGGCTAATCATTCCAGCTTCTTAGAGTTATTTCTAAGTCTAATAAAAATGCAACCATTGGCTGTTTTCTGAATTTTGTATAACATTCATGGCTTCTATGCTAGCTAGTGGGATATTTCTTAATTTGTGTGTATATGTATGTGTGCATGCATATATACATACATACATATACATTCCTGATCCATGTTTGCATTATACTTATCTGTGCCCATGACATATTTTGTCAGTAATCTAGAAGTTCAAATTCAGGAACTTTCATTTTTAATCTTCATATTTCAAATTCTAAGCATACATCATTACTGTTCAGTTGTGTCTAACTCTTCATGACTCCATTTGAAGTTTTTCTAGCAAAAATGCTAGAATTGTTTGTCATTTCTTTCTCCAATTCATTTTACAGATGAGGAAACTGAGGTGAGGAGGGTTAAGTAACTTGCCCAGGGTCACATAACTAGTAAGTTCCTGAGGCTAAATTTGCAACCAGGAAGATGAGTCTTTTTTACACCAGACCCAGGACTCTATCCACTGCACCACTTAATTTCCCACTAAGCACATAAATATATTCACTGAATTGACTTGAATTCTGCACCACTAGTCTTTGTTTATTTTCTTGTCCAATTCCTTTTTAAAGAGCGGCCATTAAAATCTGAGGAAAATCTGCTTTTTACATGCCATATGTTTGGGGCTTCCTTCTCTTCACAAATGAATACAACACAACATACTAATACCCTTCAATGTCATATAACAGCCTACTTGCAAACTGCAGATCAACACATTCTAATGCTATGTAATCAATTCACAAGTGCCTCTTATGGGGAATTCATGATCATTTGGCCAAATTTCATGACTAATTTTGTATTGGTCTTGGGGAAAAGATCATATTAACCTTGGCTCTGGATGTCCTCCACAATTTCCTCCCTCAGAGATACGATGCTGTTTTGATCTATTGTTTTTACTATTAAGTGGTTTTATGTAGAGGAGAACAGAAAGGAGTAGAGAGGAAATTGAAGATCAGATTTAAAATTTGGATGGGTGCAAAAAAAAAAAGAAACCAAAAAACTTTTGATCTGGCATATAAGTTTTGTGAAGGGAGATGAGAGAAAGGGATTGAAAAACTTAGAAAGAGAAATCTCAAAGCAAAATAAAATAAACTCCATAGTAATATCCAAATAGAAAATGACTGTATTCCAGAGTAAAATGATCATTCTGATCCTTTGTGCAAAGGTATAAAGATATGACAAGAGGAAGTGGCAGAGGGAGAGGAAATGTTCACCATACGTGTGCATGTATAGAAAAATGGCACCAAGTAAAGAGGAAAAGTCTTGATTCCTAAGCACTGGCCAGCCTGGACCCACGTATACTGGGATGTTCCAATCTCCATAATAAGATGGCCTCAACTATGGGATTCTGAAAGTTCTTATTCATGCAGGGCAGACTGGCTGGGCTGAATTTAGAATGAGGGTTTTTCATTTGATCCAGCTGCTTTGTAAGGAAACAGACATAGCTGTGTAAGAGAATTGAATTTGAGAACACTTTAAAATCATGATGACTTTAAAGATGTAGGGGACTAGGAAAAAAACCAATATTTTTAACATTGTAGAAACAAGAATAAAGAGGAGAAAGGTGCGCTTTTACAATAGGGAAAAGCAAAAAAAAAATAAAAGGAAAGGAAAAAGACCTGTGCAATTCCCTGCTTTTGCAAAGTAGAAGTGGTATTGGAGTAGTAGTAAAAGGGCTATCTTTGCTCTCTCTTTCTCATCCTCAACAAAGGCTAGAATAGAGTATAGGAAGAGAAGAATAAACACAGGCTCAGATGAGCCCTTTTCTTTAAATAGGAGTAAGTGAGGAGAATATAACTAAACAGAAGGAAGAGAAAGGTACATGTACAACATGGCCTTTACTGATTGAGAGGATATCCTTTGGAAACTTAAAAGATATTTCTGAAATATCAGGTGGTATAGAAAAGAGGTCACTTGGTGAATGTAGTATCTACCTTTAAAGAACTGTTCTTTTTCCAATTAGTTCCATTTGAGTCCCCAAAATGAGATGAGGAAGGCATGGGCATTTATACCTTAAGAGCTGCTATTTCCCCTTTTAAAGAAGGGTTGGCATTGAAATTCTCCAATAAAAGTTTTATTCCAATTTCAGAAACATTAGCAAACTAATGAAAATAACCTGAAAAATTATTAAAGAATAGACATAAATAAATTGTTATTAATAATATTACTAATTGATAAAAAAAAGAGGCAGTATGGCATAAAGGATAGAAGGCTAGCCTTGGAGTCAGCAGGATATCAATTCAAAACTTACCTTTGAGACAGATTAGCTGACTAAACATGGCCAAGCCACACCTTTTAGTGATCCCATGCATTATAAAAGGTACATTACACATGAGTTGTCAGTCATCATTGGTGGAAGACATTTTCATTGAAGAAGTTCCTTTACAGAGAAAATCACAGGTCTGAACTAAACAATTGTAAAAACTCAGATTTCTAGAGTGCATTATGGTTGACAAGGCACTCTCCTTACAATCACTCTGTGATGCAGTTGTTACAGACATTATCATACTCATTTTATAGGTAAGGAAGTTGAGGCTCTCACAGAACAAGTTGCAAAGTAGAAGTGGTAGTGAAGTAGTAGTAGAAGGGCTCTTTCTACTCCCTATAATTTTCTCATCCTCAACAGAGGCTGGAATAGAGTTTAGAAAGAGAAGAATGAACACTACAATCACAGATCAAATAAAAATTGGAAGTTGATCTAGAATGTATTGTCTCCTAATTAAATCTACTGCACATTCTACTACCAATATAATCCTTCCTGTGGTACTCTGAGAAACAAACAAAAGGAAAAATTAACTTACATTTTCCTCTGCTTGATAAATCATTTAAATGATCAGACATTTCCACCTATCTGCCAACCAAATTAAAAAAAATCAGCATCTGAATACTCCATTTGCTTTGATATTCAGACCACTAGTATGATTTGATATAACATGTGCTACTAATCAAATGGGCAAATGTAGGAACATCTGTTGTAATAAACTGCTTCAAAAATATCTTTATAAAGGCAAGTTTATTGTACAGTTGATGCCCTGAGGCCAGTAGAAAGAAAAGGGGGGATTGAAATCAGAAGGTAATTTGTAATGATCACCACAATGGTTAAGGTACCTTAACCTTCACTATTCACCAATAACAGATATGATAAGTAATTTCCCTAGATGTCTAACTTATCAAATTGTGTTAGGTACTTCAGAGGAATATTACATTGGAAAAATACACACAAGTGTGTGCATTTTGACACCTTACTCTGTGTCAACTAAGAGAAAGCTTTTTTTCAGGATTTTGCTCATGAAATAAAATGTTAGCTGCTTCTACACTGAACTGATAAAATATATTATTTTGCAATAGTACTCAATGATCTACAGTATTTTTGACACAGGCATCATATATATACTACATCTGGGATGTTCTAGAATCTCCATAAACATATTTTTGTTACTAGCAGCAATTTTAAATCATCACCAGTTTTTCAGTTTTCATGATTAATTCAATAAGCAGTTTAAAGTACCTATTATGTGCCAGGTGCTGGGCTAACCATGTGGAAGATGTAATGCCAAATATGAAACACCCCATGCTCTCATTCTTCTGTGGGAAACAACATACGTGTTCACAGATAAACAAATGAAAAATATATGAAGTAATTGGGGAAACTGAGGTGTGAAAAGTCACTTGAAATTAGGGTGGTTGTATTGTTCAAGAAAGACTTCCTAAAGGAGTTAACAATGAGCTAATTAATCTTTGATGCGTATTGGGGATTCTCTGATGAGAAGGTGAGAAGAGGACATTCTTTATAATAACTAGGAAATATGTAGCTAGTTTGTGTTGCTTGAGATTTATTTGAGGATATTCCAGAATAGTATCATTAATGAAAGGCTACCTTGTATTCCTGAACCAGGATTTCTGAACTACTAAAGGTTTCCTGAGCAGTTGGGTAAAGGATATCTGTTCCTTCTGATAGCAATGGAAAGACAAACAGTGGGAAGAATGGAAGTAAGGAGATTTAGGTTCTCATCTCAAGTCTGTCATTGAGTAGCTCTGGGTGTCACTCACCTCACTCAGTCTGTTTCCTCACCAGTAAAATGGGAGAATTGGATTGATTGTGGTTTCAAATTGCTGTTACTCATAACATTTCATGACTGGTCACTATATAAATGGTGACCTTAGTCAATTAAGAATAATACAAGTTTAACTTGACTTACCAAGAAAAGTAGATGCGATGCCAGAGAGCTTGTCCATCTAAGCTGCTTCCCCAAAGTGCTCCTTCCATTTGCTCTGACATATCTATCCCAAGTGAGAATCTTGGAGACATTCCAAAATTGTTTCAGTCCTGTTATCATCTAAATCATAGATCTAGAAATTGAAGACTTAAGTTTTCTCACTCTCATGCAATGGCCTTTTGTTTCTTTCTTTTTTTTAAGAGATGAGGTAATTTATCCACAATCCCACAGGACTCTGAATTTGAACTCAAACCCATTGATTATAATTCTAGCACTCTCCACTGGGTTCTATTTCTTGCTAATCTATTCTCATTTTATATTTATGCTTTTGCCTTCACCACTGTCATAGGAACAGTTATGGAAAAAAGCCAATAGGGTATCATGTTGTATGTCTTCATTTTCCCCTTTTCTTGCTGCTTCCACACCCTCATCATTTCTAATAAAATAATGTCCTTCCTTAAGTATCCCTTTGGAATATCTTTAGTTTACCTAATTGACCAGGCCCTGCTTTCCCTCTCTCTCAAGCACCATTTTTCTCTGTTCCATGTCACAATCTAATCATTCTTTAAGCCACCTGGAAGAGCTTTTCTTTATTTCTCTGTATTATTGATTCTCATTTTCACATGTGTCCTTTTGCCTATTGGAATCCCTCTGCTCCTTGCATTGGTCTTATAGTTGAGCATTCATTGGGCCACTATTTTTTCCTCTATTAATTTACCTGTACCAGGTATCCAATGCAATCTTGTAAAGTATCATTCTATTGACTGTTTTCAGAGCAGAGTCTGGTTTTAGAAAAAAAATATCAGAAGAAAATGGTGTTGATAGATCTCTTTTGGGAACATAGGTTTGAAGTTTTGAGGATTTTAGTGGATAGCCACAGTCTGAATCACAAAGGTCTAATGATGTACAACATGTTACAATGCAAAACACATACAAAGACAGTTGGGCACATTTATGTGGTTTTTATGTTTTATAATTTGAGAAAGCATTTTATCTATTAGCAAAATTACAGAAAATACTACAAAAATAAAAGATCTTCTGAAAAATTCAGTTTAACAAAAAAATTCCCCCAAGCCCCAAAACCCCAACTAGAAAGGGAATGTATTTCTTTTGACAGATTTTACTTCTAGGGATGCAATGTTTAAGATATTTAAATTAATATTTAAAATTCAGGTGTATGTGTATGTATAACATGCCTTTTCTGTACAGTGGAATGTAAGTTTCTTAGGGAAAGGACTATTTTGTTTTTGTCTTTGAATGTTCTAGAACCTGGCATACAATAGGTACTTAATATATGCTTGCTGAATTATTGAATTTTATGCCATATAGTATATTTCCTATTTGATTCTTAAGAAGATTATTTAAAAAGGAAAATCATTGTAATTAAATCTACCATTAAAAGAGATTTCTTCTCTAAGAGGAAAAAAAACCAAAATCTTGTGGATTTCACTATTAAAAAACCCAGTATTTTGTACATGCACTTTACCTAATAGAAAAAAAGCAAAGACATTTCCTGGATAGAATGATGGTATGGAGTCAGAAAGACATGTTTAATTCTTGTGGCCCTGTGTAGGCCATTTAACCTCTAATTGCTTCGTTCAGTTATCATGGTACAGTGGAAAGAAAAGAGGCTTGGAGGTCAGTAGATTCAAGTTCAAATCCTGCATCTTATATTTATTATCTAATATAACTTTAGGCAAATTATCTAATCTCTTGCACCAGTTATTTAACTTCTCTATACCTCAGGGGTCAGTAAAATGAAGGAACTGAATTTGATGACCTTTGAAGTAACCTTTTTTACATAATATTTTCCTTAATCTTGACATACAATATTTTGCAGGCCCAATAGGTTTTGTGGCAGGAATTATTTAAAGAAAGGTAAAGTTACACAGAACCTGAGCATCTGTATCCTTGAGAAGGTTTCAAAGAATCTGCTATTATGAATTTTCTCCTTAGCAGAATGGAGCCTTTGGCAGTCATTTCTAGGGTAGGGATGGTAATATGGTGGTGGGGCAAGGGAAGAAAAATGAAAAAGAAATTAACATGATAATATTTTTGCATCTTCGAAACCCTTTGAAAGGAATAGAAAGTTGTACATAATCCATTTGCAGTTCATTATATAATCATCTTTTTTATTGTACTACATTATAGAAACGCTTTATTCCATAAATTTAAAAAGGATTGTAATCACTTTGAGGGAAAGCACAACTTTGTTTTTGTTATTTTGCATTATATCTTTAGAGCATAGTCAGTGTGGCAGTTGGATGTGGTAGTTCCTTAATAAGTCACAGAACCAGATTCAAACACACCTCTGATACCTCCTCCTTGTGTGATCCTGGGCAAGTCTTGAAATTATTTTCAGCCCCAAATTCCTCCTCTACAAAATGAGAGCTTTGGATTCAATATCCCTCAAGGTCTCTTCCAATGCTAGAACCATGTTCCAATGAACCAAAGTAGTATTTACTGAACTGAATTACCCAATCTCTACTAGCTTCTAGTAAAAATAACTAACAAACCTGTACAGTTTGCAGTGTGTGTGTGTGTGTGTGTGTGTCATCTCACTTGAGCCTCCAAATAATGTTGTGAGGTAGGTGCTATTATTATTATTCCTGGGAGGGGGGTGTCACAAAAACTAGTAAGTCTTTGAAGTTTTGAGGATTTGAACTTGAGTTTCCCTGAATCCAAGTTCATTAGTGCTTTATCAATCATGTCAAAGTAATAACCCATTCTTAGAAATCACATTGGCGGGTAGATGGAGGAAGTTTCCCAACAGAGGAAATCACAGCTCCTTGGCCTATTCACAAAAGGCATCCCCAGTGCAACTTGCAATAGTTAAAAAGGATCCATTATTGCAACTGTTCTAAAAAAATCAGAACAAAACTAATTTATTATAGTTCTGTCTTCATTATACACCACATGTTGGTGGATTAAACACAACAAAATTCTGGTATTTTTTAAAAGTGTCTACTAAATATAATAAAAAGAATAAGATAACAATTAACATGTAGTTTGTTACATTAAAAAATTGATATACATATTTCTATTGCCTGTTAGCTTGACCTAAGCTTCTTAAACTATTACCCCAAAAAAAAAGAGAGAGAAAAAAAGGCATTGTTCAAAGTCAAAACATTCAAGGTTCAGTTGATACAACATTACAGTACAGTCAACTAACATCATTCAACAAAGATAGCAAGGCTAGTCTTGGCTTCTTGGGTGAAGAGTCTGTAGGCCAGACTTCTACAAATGATTCAACATAGCCTCAAACTGCATGTTAGCTTTTTGCAGGACACTGTACTCTCTACTGATGGCTTCAGAAGAAGGGGGGTCATGCTGTCAGTAGAATCACAGGGGAACCCCGACCTTTCTTGAATAATTTTATTGAGCACTGTAGTTAGAACAGCATTATTAAGTTTAGCACAACAACTAAAACAAACAAAATAAAATAATCATAATATAATAATAATAAAACCCAAACACATAGTGGAAGCTTGGAGAAGCCGCCAATTGTGTCAAACCATGGCGATACGCTATACTAAAAAATTTGGAAATATCCACCCGTCCTCACCACTCTGCCACAAACTAGCAAAGTCAAAAAATACAAAAGTCTTCAAACTTTGTTACTTTTGCAGAATAAAGCAAAAACGTCTTTGTGCTCCTTACTACCAGAAGCAAAATATCCACTGAGTTACCACATGTAATAGCTTCTGGATGTGTCGACTTGAGTTGGCTTGGTCTCTGCAGAGCCATCTTTGTCTTTTTCACTGTCACCATCCCAAAGGTTAATTAGTGGAGGGTACAGCTCGTTCAAGGGAATTGAAGAGGTTTTTTGCATATATTTTTTTAATGAATGGTGGTAATTTTTCCTCTTAAACCTTTTGGCTACATAAACGGCAATGGAGGCCAGGCTAATAACTGCAAACATTGACCCCATGACTGCTGCCAGGGCTGTGCTGGTTTCCTGATCTGAAATGTCAAGTGCAAAAGCAGCATTCTTCGTGGTGACGTTAACACAAGACTTCTGAGTCTGTTGGTGGATGTTGGATACTGTCAGACACACTTCATAATCGGTGGATGGCTGAAGGTGTGTTAGGTTGTATTCGTGAACATCCACGGGGACCCTGGCAGTGTATGTGATATGGGGGTTATCGATCTTCATCGTGGCAGATGACCATTTTAGGTTTGAAGTCATGACGTTGGAATTAACCTTCCAGGAGACTAAGATGGAATGAGACTCCGTCTGCTTGACGTAGATTTTCAGCACCTGAGTACCATCCAAAAGAGTTCCATTGACCCTTATCGTAGCTACTCGAGTATCTGCCCCTTCTACATTTTGGGCAACACAAGTATATCTCCCTGAGTCTTCTATCTGTATACTCGTGATTTCCAAAGTGCCTTCATTGCTCAGCTTGTACTTGTCGGAAAGAGTTTCCACTGTAATTTTATTTCCAAGTGGCGTCACCCAGTAAATTTCAGGCTCGGGTTCGGCCATGGCTCGGCAATCTAGGAACACCGTCATACCAATGTCCATGTTCAAGTGATTGGGAAATGTGTCATGAGAAATCATAGGGAGGCACTGTTCACTTGAGTCCTGAATGAGAACTTCCTTTACCTGCTGCCCTCTGTATTCAGGCGGCATGGCACAAAACATGGACAGGGGCTCCATGAATCGGATATTGGTTTTGTTGGAGTTCACCCAGTGGATGACACAGTCACACCGCAGAGGATTGCTGTGAATGCTGATCTCACGCAGGTTAGGAAGAGATTCCACCGTCTTTTGGTAAACAGCATTCAAGGCATTGTTGTTGAGCATCAAGCTTTCAAGAGCAGGGACATTGCGGAAAGCTGAGCGATGAATGTAAGACAGTTTGGGATTATTGGTGGCTTCGAGTTTTGTGAGTTCGGGCAGATTATCGAGCGCGTAGCGATCCACTGAAACCAGTTCCCCCATATTGTTGATACCAAGTTCTTTTAGCCTCAGCATATTTCTAAAGTCCCCTTCTTGGATTTTGTGAATTGGGTTTTTGTTGAGGTCTAGAAATTTCAAGTTTGGAACTTTCTGAAGTGCAAGTTGAGGGACAGTGACCAACTTATTGTCATAAAAAGACAGACTCTCAAGGCTGTCCAAGCCCACTAAGGCATTTCCAGGAATGTCAGTGAGATACATTCCTGCCAAAACCAAGCTGCGTAAATTGGAAAGGGGCTTAAAATTCATATCTAAGATGCCGATCACTGGATTTTCCCCAATCATCAGGATTTCCAGGTTAGGGGTGGAATCGAACCAGCGGCTGTCAATCACTTTCAATTTGTTGGAATTGAGGTGGAGCCTCAGGAGATTCTTCAGCCCTGCAAAGGCGTTAGCTGAAATGCTGCTGATCTGGTTATGGTTTATGTAGAGTTCTTGTAGATTGCTGAGGTCCTGTAGACAATAATCAGTCATCTCCGTGATTTGATTTTCTTCCAGATGGAGGGTAGTGAGCTGGGTGAGATTAGCCAGCCCCACTTCCCGTATACTTGTGAAATTGTTTTGTGAAAAATCCAACTCTGTCAAGTTGAAAAGCTGCTGGAGCTCATCGGAGGTCTTGGCGATGTTGTTGCTCTGTAAGAGGAGAACTTGTGTGTCGCCTGAAAGATTGCTGGGAATTCTCGTTAGGCGAAGGTCATTGCAGTCCACTGTTGTGGCCTCTCTGTATGTGGATTGTGGAGTGAACCATGGCCTGATTTCACACACACAAAGTTGTGGACATTCATTACTCTGGATGGAAGACTCAGTTAATGAATTCACTAGCAATTCCAATACCAAATGGCAAGCTACTAAGGCAAAGCGAATCCTAGCCATGTTCGGTGGGAAGTTTAAGCCTCCACTTTCTTACAATTTAAAAAAGTCCAAAGACTAGCAAGAGAGATCCAGGATAGCAAGCCCCAAACACAAACATTCACGCAAAGTTTTAGCTGTGATGCGTGGGCTCTCCGGAGTCTGAAGGGTGATTTTCTGAGTTTTCAAAGGGCAGGAAGTGATGGGGAGTCTTTTAACAGCACTTCTCAATTCCAGGACTGGGCACAAAGCTCCACAGCATGAATTAGTTCAGCCAAATCAATGTCTGGAGACGTGCCTGAAAAGCAGATTAGGACAGATGTTATGTTCCTTCCACATGCTTTCTACATTACAGTCTTTTCTTCGTTTACTAAAAAGGCATAATCATTCTCAAATCTAATAATGGAATATTCTAAATTCATTTAAAGAAGCTAAACAAGATCGGAAATTGTAGGACACTCCACTAATGCATACCCCATTTTACTGTATCCAAACTATTTTTAGATATACTTTATTTCATCAGTGAAATTAGAACTCTTTGTACTATTTTTGGGGGAATTCATTAAAAAAAACAAACAAACCATAACCCAAACAATAACATAGCCAGCAGAAAAATTTGGAAAAGCATGAAACTATCTCTTTTTAAAAAGGATTGATGACCTCAGAAATTAAGAATTCAAAATATTTTAAGTGCCCCCAAAATTCAAATCTCATTTTTTATAAAAATCACTAAACTTTGGAATACTTTTTAATTTATTTTCCTTGTTTATTGTCTCCTGCAAAAAAGTAGTAATTATTATGTTTATAATTTCTTTTGTCACATTCATTTTTTTAAAATTTGAGTTCCAAATTCCTTACCCACTAAGAAGGCAAATAAAATGATACCCATTCTACATGTGAAATCATGCAAAACATATTTCTATACTAAATGCTTACATTCTAAATTCACTTAATTATATATCTTCTCAGGAGAGTGTAAAGTCCTTGAAGGCATAAATTTTGTCATTGCATCCCCAGTGTCTACCATGGATTCTAGCACAAGTAGGTGCTTAATAAATGCTTACTAAATTGAATTATTTGCATTTTCAGCTCATCTTACCTTCACTACAGGTTAAAATGCTATTGATTTATTTAAGTAACTTTTATTTCGCTTTGTAACTACTGTGTTTATGAGTTTATGTATATGTATATTGATATACACATATGATACACACACATACACACGCAGCTTCCAAACCATATATTAGCTTTTGCAGGACATTGTTTAGTAATTCAGAAGGGAGGTCATGCTATTGGCAGAACTGATATATGCATGTGTGCATGTACATGTATATATAGATAGATAGATATAGATATATGTGTGTGTATACACAATTCCATTAATCTCACAGAAATATGACCACTTATCTGAGTAATGTATTTTTAGTGCCAAATAAATAGTGATTGCTGGAGAAGTGACAGAAGAGATCTACCCATACATTTATTTTTAGCTTCTATTTGTCACTTCTAATGGAATTATGTTGTTAGAAATATACTTTTTTTGTGTGTTTTTTGTTGAGGCAATTGGGGTTAAGTGACTTGCCCAGGGTCACACAGCTAGGGAATGAATGTTAAGTGTCTGAGACCAGAGTAGAACTCATGTCCTCCTGACTTCAGGGTTGGTGTTCTATCCACTGCGCCACCTAGCTGCCCCAGAAATTTCTTAAGTGATAAAAGGAATGGCTGCACTGTTCTAAGTATTAATTTTAACAAACTATAAAGAGCTTTTAGAATTCAGGGTTTACCCAACTTTCCAGTGTTTGTAAATTCCTATGTGGATGTACAAAACCGGAGTTAGTTGTAAGAGTGGGTATGTAACTAGAATGAAAAGCTTTCTAATACACTATATTTCCCCTCCTCCAATCCCCTTTATCACCATTAAGCACTGCTAGAGTACATGTGCTCCTGAATGTGTGGATGGAAAGCATGGTGGCTTTCACTTCATCCACGGGAATATAAAAAGGCATTTCCATTTAAATTTGAACAAGCCTAAGACTGAAAAAAAAATGTCACAGGACCAAATCATGAGTTCTACTCATTCATTTCTGCCTTGATTGGGCATTGCTTGATTTCTGGGTGCTTTATACCATCCCAAGTCAACAGTGGCAGTCTCTGGTTCAGACATTTTCTATCATAGCCAATCTTGAACATTTTTAAAGGGAAGATCTTCTTTATAAGTCACTCACATGTTATGGCCAAATCTGTTTTAGCCATGGGGAAGTTCAGATGTAACAATAAAATTAAAATATAACGAAGTGAAATAGTAACTTTTGATTGGTTTCCTACACCCCAGGCCCCTTGAATGCTTGTGTTCCCTTTGAATAATAGCTTGTGCATCAGCATTTAAAACAGCATGGAATAAGATGGCAAGTGACTAATAAAACATGAAACTTCATTTTCTTTTGCAAAACTGTACTGCTGTGCTTAGTCAGGAAATGGAATATTAAAAACTGCCACTTATAAAATATATATCTAAGTGAAGCTTTTGTAAGGGTGGAGATGTACGTGTGTATGCTTGTAGTAGACACAGCAACAATGCTTATATTTATTTTATAAACATACAAAATGAGCTACTCTGCTGAATATCCAGAAAGAATGTCTCAAATTACAATTCTGAAAAGTCAGCTGTATAAAGAAACAGGATATATATTTCATGTAGTATAATCATATCAGGTTTTGTCCCTGAAAGAAATCCAAGATCAGTTTTAACTTAATCAAGTATTTACTAAGTATATAGCATGTTCAAATACTTTGGTAAGTACCAGGGAAGGAAGATATGAGGAAAAGGAGGGAAGGAAGGAAAGATAGAAGGAGGGATGGAAGGAAAGAAGAAGGAAGAAAAAAGGAATAAAGGGAGAGAGGAAAGGAGAAAAAAGGAAGGGAGGAAGAGAGGAAAGAAATAAGCATCAATTAAGCATTTGCTCTACCATGTGCTGAACTAAGTGACTTACAAATATTATCTCTTTGATCTTCATAATAAGCCTGGGAAGTAGGTGCTATTATGATAATTCATATTTTGCACAGCTGAGGAAACCAATGCAGATGAAGGATAAATAACGTGCCCAGGGTCACCTAATTAGGAAATGAATAAGACTGGATGTGAACTCAGGTCCACCTGATTCCAAACCTAGTTTTATCTACTGTGCCACCTAGTTGTCAGGGACACACCAAATTAATCAGTGAAGACTTTATTTCAGACAGTTTTATGTGTAATTTTGCTGGCTATTTTTTGTAACTTCCTACAAAACTTCCAACTAAATAAATATTTAAATTAAATATGTAAAAATTTAAAATTATATTTCTAGATAATATTTATTCATATTTATTATATATATGGCCCCTCTCTTCCCTCATTCTCAATCTCTCACAGCTATCAAATACTACAGCATGTTGTTCAATGAAATTCTCCCACTGAAAACACGGTACATAATTTTACTAATCCCCAATATTACTGCTTTTATTTCATTATCGCTGAGGTTCATTTCTGTTTCCTTTCAGAGTTTTCATATGACAGGTACCAATGGCTATCAACTCACTGGGTTCTATAATTTCCACCACAGGTTTCTGTTTCAATGTTACTTCAAAATACAGTAAATCTGTAGGCTGCTTTTTTTGTCCATACTGCAATACAATTTCACCTAATGTTGGGATACTGATAAACATTATTAAGGAGAAAAACCAAGAAGTAAAAATGTTATTCAGGTCATGTTCTGAATCCAAGAAGTTGCACCTAGTGGGTTTCCAGCAAAAATGCATTATCTTTTTTTTCCATGGAGATCTAACAGCAAGACTTTTGGGAGCACTGTCCCCATTCCATTAGAAACAATATGATGTGAGATAATCATATTAAAATGTTTGGCTTACTTTATGAATTATGCACATTTACTGTTAAAGATCCATCTATGATGTCAGAGCTGATCAATACCAAGGTAATCTTTCTCTGCTTCCCTCCTGCCCATCCTAGATCATACACATAAGCTGTGGCTTTGAAATATCAATGGATGTGCAGTGAGAGTACTTGAGCTCCAAGCTCTTTTCTATACCACTTGTTCCTTCCTGTGTCACAGTTAGGTGGTACAGAGGATGGAGTGCTGCACATGGAGTCAGGAAGATTCACATTACTGAGTTCAAATCTGACCACAGACACTTCCTAGTTGTGTGAGCCAGGGTAACAGCCTTAATACTGTTTGCCTCAGTTTCCTCATCTGTAAAATGAGCTGGAGAAGGAAATGGCAAACCACTTCAATATCTTTACCAAGAAAACCCCAAACAAGGACATGAAGAGTTAGATATGACTAAAACTACTGAACAACAATCTCCCTGTGTAATGGAGCAAAGTCATTTTACATTTCAGAGACCTGTAAAATTAAAGGCCTGGACTTGAAGCTCTCTAATATCCCTTCTACCTAAATCTATAATCGAAATGCCTTATGAAAACTCTCTGAAATCAGAGAAAAACATTTTATTAAATGTGCATTTGTCGGGGCAGGTAGGTGCTGCAGTGGATAGAACACCAGCCCTGAAGTCAGAAGGACATGAGTTCAAATTTAGACTCAGACATTAAACACTTCCTGGCTGTGTGACCCTGGTCAAGTCACTTAACCCCAATTGCCTCAGCAAAAAAAAAAAAAAAAAAAAAGTTTTTGTCCACATGCAAAAATACCCCTTTAAACTGGTTCTCCCACCATTCTTATTTGTATATCATTCTAAATTAATTTTAGTCAGCAGCTTTTCAATGTCAGCTTTTCTTAAGCATGTGCGCGCGCGTGCACACACACACACACACACACACTCATTAGAGGGTTTTCATAGCAAACCTTGTATGATTTAAATTTTAAAACTTATAATTGTAAGCATTTTAGACACAATCTTTTGAAACAGATTAAAATAAATATGCACTTATCTCTTCTACATTATGAGGGTTTGTAGAGTGGCCCTTCTATGACCTGGAATCCACATAAGATATTTTGACCTTTTCTTTGTCCCAGGGAGGAAGTTTGAATTCTTCCTTTTTTCTTTTATGGGTGTTTACAATACCTTATTGCAAAATTTGGCTTAAGGGGCTCTGTGTTGTCTCCTGGCCTTTCTGTGTTGTCTGTGGCTTCCATGAAACTCGCCCAAATTCCCATTTTATTTCTAATGCCTACCTGTAATATTTCATAACTGAAATGGGAAAAGTCATGATGTGGAGTAGATAACAATTTGCAAAACTTGGAAACTCCATCTCATCAGTTTATATAATTTAGAATTATCTTTGATCTTCTGACAAATAAAAAATAACTATTTGTAAAAAAAAAAAAAAGGGTCAAGTGTCATGGAATATCAGTATGCCAGTGTTGAGAGGGATCTTTGAGGGCAATCCAGATCTATCAATGAGTCAGTCAGTCCACAAGCAATAATTAAATACTCATCATACACAAGACACTCTACTAAACACTGGGGATGGGGATACATTTTTAAAAAACCGAGTTCTTACCCTCGTGTGTCTTTCATTTTAGTAAGGGAGACACCGTGCAAGTATCTAGGTACAGTCAAGATATACATTGTACAAATGGCAAATTATTTCTGTCCACACATGAACAAAAGTTTGCCTTGCAATATACCTGATAAGTGGCTGTCAAACTTCTGCCTCTAAGGGAGAACTGTGATACTTTCTGCAGCAACCCTTCCACTTGTGGGTGGCTATAAGCACTAGAAAATTTTTCCTTATCTCAAATCTCAGTTTACCTCTTTGAAATGTCCACTTATTGCTCTTAGCTCTGTCTTTGTGGGGGCCAAACAGGTCCAACAGAGAGACAGAAGGAACCAGGAAATACGCCATTTCTTGTGTGTAGCTTTATTTGGTTTATATTTGGGAGACTTTTTTAAAAAGTTATTCATTTAGTTTACTTTCTCATCCCAGAGTGGTCTGCAAGATTTATCATGGCCTCTCCAAATCCCTAGTTCCTTGAGACACCAGTTTAAAGAGAGCAGGATATTGGGGTTTGCTCAGCTTCACTCTTGCATTCCGATTCTGTTAAATCTTAACACATTTCCTGAAGAGAAACCCATTCCCTGGCTACTCCTTTGATGATAGCACAGTCAAATTAGTCCAGCCTTTATGAACTCCCGGAGGGCTATACTACAGAGATTTCTGCTTATGAAGAATCTGAACTAGAGGATGGAAAACCAAGTTGATTTTGAGAGTAATTTCCCTAGAGTTGTGACACCATACAAGTGTTACTCCAATGTCTCACTGGCATGTTGAGGGGGTCCTGTGCAAAGTGTAGGTCCTAGCAGGTTCTACCTCATGGAAATGCTCTGAGTATGGTCTTGCTGATGGCCTGTGATTACTGCTGGAGGACCTGACTAGGGAAGATTAGCCAGGCTTGGTCATCAGGAGGTGGGTCACTTACCACTAAAGTCTTTCACCTACAGAACACTTTTGTGGTTGCAAAGTGGTTTCATTTGTTTGAGGAAACTCCCAAGTAGAAACTCCACCTACAGAATTAAGAGGTTGGGTATGGGAAGGGAGAGGTTAAATGGTTTATAAGCACTAGGCTCTTTTGCCTTAAGGGAGGATTTTTTTTTTTTTTCTTTTTGCTCTGGGCTCTGAGATCCAGCTAATATTTACTATTCCATAGTACCTCTCATGGAAATGATGACTATACAAAATGGCCATCATTCCTTGGCAGTCCCCTTCTGTTTTCCTAGTGATAGGAGAATGATGGAAAATAAGCAATAACCACAAAATGGGATCAAGGAAGCTTAAAATTATATGGTATTGAGGTCACCTACAAATGTGAATTTAATTATTGCTACTCTGAATGTGAGGTAACTGTACAGTGACCAAAGAGCCATTATAGTACCAGAGAAACCAAATCATATTCGTTAGGACAAGGAAGAGTAACACAAAGAAAAATACCAGAGAGACATCCTGCCCTATTGAGATCTTAGATGTACAATCTGACGGAGGTTATTTATAAAATGTCTTCTGTTAGTACATAGGTTGAATGCTCTTTTTAAATTAAAGCTTTTTTATTTTCAAATCATAAGCATAGATAATTTTCAACATTCACCCTTGCAAAACCTTGTGTTCTAAGTTTTTTTTTCCCTCTTTCCCCCATCCCCTCCCCTAGATGACAAGTAATCCTATATGTTAAACATGTGCAATTTTTCTATACATAGTTCCACAAATATGATGCTTCACAAAAATGAAAATGAAAAATGTGAGAAAGAAAACAAAATGTAAGCAAACAGCAACAAAAAAGTGAAAATAAGATATTGTAATCCTCACTCAGTCCCCACAGTCCCTCACAGTAGGTGCAGATAGCTCTCCTCAGTCATACAGAGGTGAATCTTTACAGGGATCCCTTCCGTGGTATTTGTCTCATGAATTAATTGTAAACATACCAAAGTATAGCTTTTATATAGAGACATGTCATTAATTTACCTGACAAGCATTTATTAAGCAACTACTGTATGCATGGTTTTGTTCTAGATAGTAGGGCATATACATAGTAGAGACAAGACAAATATCCTGACCTTTTGCAGCTTACAATCTAGGAGAGGGATAAGACATGAAACCCAGAATATTTTCAGTGCATCAGAAGTTTATAAATGAAGTTCTGAATGACATTCTAGAACCTCAGCACATTCTTCATGGAGCAGATGACATTTAAAAAGAATATTAAAAATGAGTCAAGTCAGTGTGGCAGAGTGGATAAAAAAAACTAGCTCTGAAGGCAGAAAAATCTGAAATCCCCTCTGACATACTGATTGTGTGACTCCTGGGCAAATCACTTAACTTTTCAATGTTCCATGCATATCTCTAAGACTACAAGTAGTAAAGAAGATACCTTGGGATGCAAAGTTCTCAATACCAATGAAATTATAGATCCCATCCATTCCTTATTAAAAGATGAATAGAACTCAATAAGGAGGGAGAGGAAATCTATTACAGCAATCTAGGAGGATCTGATAAAGGTCTGAAGCCATGAATGTGAACACATGCATAGAGTTCAGAGAATAGCACACTCAATGGCAAACTAAAGTATTTGTGAGGACATAATGTGAGATAAAGCTTGAAAGGTCTGATGGTTCTAGACTGGGGAAGAATGGGATGCCAGATCCGGGCATTTGTGAATCACTGAGTGACAAAATGGAGTTACTGAAGAATTTCATTATCAGAATATGCATGAAAATATTTATCTGGAAATTTATAAAGGATGAACTTTATAAAGAATGAACTGGGGAGAGTACAAAGGTAGTGGGGAGCTTACAAAAGGGTAATAATGAAGGTGTATATGATAGAGTGCTTATGTGAAAATTGATAGCCATGCTATCAAAACTCTGATTTAGTCTGAAAGAGGATGGAGTCGGAAACCATCCCCAGCATGGAGTCCTTATTGTATCCAAAGACAAATTGAAACAAACCATTAACTTGGAGAATCTTGATTTTTTTTTTTTTTTTTTTTTTTGCTAAGGCAGTTGGAATCAAGTGACTTGCTTAGGGTTAGAGAATCTTGACTTTCTACTGAAAGTCTTTGAGCAAGAATGAAGAGTGAATGATGATTCACTCTTCATTCTTGCTCAAAGCATCCCAGGCCATTATCTTTCCAATCAATTACCAAAACTTCTTTCATTCATCAGTTTCTTTCCACTGATAACTACCATTCTGATTCAGCCCCCCTCCTTCTTCCTGAATTATTAGAATATTTCTGATTGGCCATTTACAAAGTTGCCAAATTTATATTACTTTGCCACAAGTCTGTCTTGGCTACCACCCTGCTCAAGAAGCTTTAGTGACTCCCTATTATTTTGAGGATAAAATACAAACTTTTTTTTAAAGGCTTTCATTATCTGGCTACAAATGATATTTCTAGATTGCTTCTACATTTCTCCCCTTTATTGACTTTGTATTCCATTCATTATGGCCTATTGATTATTACTCATTTGTGTCCATTGTTTAAATCCAGGAACTTCCAAGCTTTATGATTCTGGGCAAAACCGTGGTTTTTCTCATTTTTAAAAGGGGGAAAATAATAGCACCCACCTCACAGGGATATTGTAAAAAGCAAATGAGATAAAGAAAGCAAATGACATAAAGTATTTTTCTAAAATGCTATTATTAATCTGTCATCATCATCACAGTTATTGTTGTTATTACTGTTCTCATCCTTATTTTTTTTTTTGGTGTTTGCACAAATTACACCTCATTCCTGGCATTTCCCCCCTCCTCACTTCTGTATTTAGGAACAACCATCTCCCTGGGCTCAGTGTTACCTCTTTAAGAAGCCTTCTCAGATTGCCTAAGTTATAAGTAATCTCCCCATATTATTTTGTATCCATTTAAAATTGGTGCTCATGCTGTGCTCCCTTCTCCCACCTGCATCCAGCAGGATGTTTACATCCTTTCCTTTAGGTCCTTAAATCCTCATGTAGCTAGTTCACAGCAGGCACTTAATAATGCTTGTTGAGCTGAATTGAATTGGGAGAAAAAAGGGAGGGGGGAAATAAATAAATAACAATTCACTGTGTTTCTATACAAGCTCACTGTGCTAGTTTTCCCTGGGTCCAAAAGAAATGTTTATTCCCTGTGGCAGAAATCTTTTAAAAAAAAATGTGTTGGGCTCTTATGCTAACCTTAACCATCTTCTAATTCTCACCTTTCTCTTGCTAATCACTTCTAGCAAATTATTCTCCTCCTTCACCCACTGTAACAAACTAAACTTGCCAATGTTTGGGGTAGTGATTGCAGTGAGAGATGACATACAGGAATATGAGCTGTAATGGTCTCTATGATGCATTATGAATAAAACAAAGTTTACATCCTACCCTTTCAAGGACATAATGGAGACAGTGTGTGCCCATAGGCAAGTCCTAAAACTCCTCTGCATAATGAAATGTTCCCAAGAGTCTGTACTATTCATCAGTAGGCAAAGCAACATGGGAGAATGAGCCAAACAAAAGAATGAGGACATGCTGGGGGTACAGAGTCCTAATTTTGACTTGGCCACCCAAAGCTTGTGTGACCTTCACCAAACAGTGTAAATAAGTGCTTTCGTTTCTTTATTCTCTGATCTCAAAGGGATCTCAGGAGTCATCCACTTTGCTCCTCTCCCTACCCTCCAATGGTATTCTAATCTTCTCCAAAAGGCAGCTGAAATTTTGGTGGTGAGGGTCTTTTTGTTGGGGGGAAAGAAGAAGAGGAAATACCATATTTGGGAATTAAACACAATTCAACCAGTATTTGTCAAAAGCTTACTATGTGCCAGAGATTGGGCTAATAATTAAGAACAAAAAGACAAAAAATACATGCCCTCAAGAAGCTTACATTCTACTGGAGAAAATCTCTAATCTTTCAATATTTCTTTGGGTTACATGCTATTGTGCAAAATGATAATATGACCATAAAATTAAATAAAGATGGGTTTTAATGAATGTGAAGATCAGTTGATAATAATGTTTAAAAGTCATGTGAGCCATTTAAGAAAATCTAGGTTTGAAAATTACAGTATATATTCTTTAGGGCTGGAGGACCATACTATGCAAAAAATTTTCCCAGTGTGCATAAAATAGTATTTCATTTTTATATGCATTTTCAGGAGCAATGCTATTGTATAAAATGAGGTAGACCTGGAGATATAAAGGAAATGTTGTGTAATAACTTTTAAAGCAGGTTTTTCATATAATCACAGAACAAAAAAGTAGCTTCTTCTGGATATTTTTAAGCGACAAAGAGCATCCCATCCCTGGGATTGCATGACCAGAGCCTTGTTAGTGCAGTAGGTGAGGTGATGACTCCACAGAGGGTGATTGAAATATGTTCACTTCTGGAAGAAGCAAAATGCTCAATGTGGATGAGCCCAGGTCCAGATGCCATAATGGCTTCCTTGGGAGAAATGGGAAAGTGGCTGCTTTCCAAGCTATGTCTAAAAGTAAGGGTTGCACAAAGGAAAATCATATAGAGGGCAGGGTCAACGTGGTACTGGTGAGGTACCAGGAAAGACCTAAGTCTGAAAACAAAAGTTAAAAAACCCAGACCACTGAAAGTATAAAAATCAAATACTTAAGGCGCTACATGGTCTGTTTGAAAGATCTCTGGGGAATGAATTTTGAGGAAATTTTAGATCCCTCTTTTACCTTCTGAAGGATAAAGTCAAGGTATCTTAAATTTACACCTTGGGTTTTCAAGTTTGAAGGTACTTTGGACATTGTTTGTCTAACCCTTCTGTTTTCAGATAAGCACATGGAAGGCCCAGATATGATAAGTGATTAGAGCTAGTTAATAGCTTCGCCACAGCTAGAAGTCAGGTTCCTTAATTCCCTGGTCCAACAGCATGGTACAGTGGGAAGAGTAAGAATTGAGAGTCAGAGAATCTCAATCCACATCCTTGTTCAGTCACTTACCACCTGTGTGTCCATAGGTAAGTCACTTAATTTCTTTTACCCTCAGTTCTCATCTCTTAAATGACAGAGTTGGACAACATGTGTTAGAAACAGGAGTGGGCTAACTATTGGGAATAAAAAGAAAACAGCATTTCTTGGTCTGTTTCTTTATCTGTGAGATGAGAGAGTTGGATTAGATGACCTCTAATCTTTCAGATTTGCAGCTATTATCCCATCATTCTAGTAACACCAAACTACTTTAGCCAATAGGAACAATACCATACATCTATTTGCTATACAATGGTATTGTTTGGTTAGTTCAGTTATGTCAGACTCTTTGTGACCCACTTTCTTGGCAGAGACACTGGAGTGGTTTGCCATTTCCTTTTCTAGCTCATTTTATAAGAAGGAAACTAAAGCAAATAGAATTAAGTGATTTGTTGAGGGTCACACAGCTGGTTAGTGTCTGAGGCTGGATTTGAACTCATGAGAATGAGTCTTTCTGACATCAGGCACCTTACAGTTGTAAAGATCAACTATTTTAGGATCATGTTTATATGACCATTTTTGCATTGTCATTTGTAGATACAACACTAGCACTATCAAGAGAATAAGGAGAAGAATCTTTGCTTTAATTTAAGAGAAGAGAAAATTAGGAAATCAAAAAGGCCTACAATAATCATCTAAATGCAGTTTAACAAAATGGAAATAGATAAATGTAAATTCTTATATTTGGGGTTTTTTTAAATGCTTAAATCTAGGATGACTAAGATATGACTAGGCAACAGTTTACTTGGCTAAGATCTGAGGGTTATTTTTTTTAGGATTTTAAAATTTAAGTTTTAATTCATTTTGAACTTAAATACACAAAGACCAAAAAGAGAGAACATTTCTACATACACCTAAAAACAGGATTCACTACAAAGCCATGGGGCTTTACATTTCACACTGTTGACTTTTTTTTAAAGAATTACATAATAAATACTACTTTACATTTTCAAAGCTGACCTGAGGGTTGTTAATTAGCCACAAGTTCAATAAAAAACAATATTACAGGAGAGATTGAGAAAAACAACAACAAAAAAGCATTAATGTTGATATAGTAGTGTGTATGTATGTGTGTGCATGTGTGTGTGTGTGTGTGTGTATGTTTTGGGAAGTGGTGGCAATTAATGATAAAAGTGTATGATTTGAAAATGGGAGAAGTCCTCTAAGTTTAACTCCTATGTCATATTATGGTTAAGGAAGTAGAGTCCCAGATAGCTGAAAAGATTTTATAGAATAATAACCTACTCTATCCTACTTTCATCAGACCACATCTGGAAGATATTTCATTTGAAGAAACTAGGAATGTTTAATCTGAAGAAGAAAAGATTTTAATAGAGATATGTTAGCTGTCATCTACAAGGATATGAACAGGCTGTCCTCAAGAATTATAATTGCTTTTCTTGGTCTTGCAAGCACTAATAGGAAGATGGGTGGAAGCTTTAGGAAAGCAGTTTTGTTCTTATACAATGGCAGATTTCCAATAATTAAGAGAAATCTGAAAGTGGAATGAGCTACTCAAGAGGGTTCAAATTCTGTGTTATAGGAACTTTCCAAATAGAAGCTACATGACCATTTACCAGGAAAAGAAGGAAACATGACTGAGGGATTAATGCTGGGCTTGCACTCAGGAAGACTTGGGTTAGAATTCTATCCTATATACTTCTTAGCTGTCTGACTTTGGAGAAGTCAAGGAAAGTTCCTTGGCCATCAGTATCCATACCTGTAAAGAAAGATAATGACACATTCATTCCAGAGATGATGTGAAGATCAAATGAGATTATAAATATGTACGTATGTGTGTGTGTTTATAAAAATATATAAACACATACATACCTATAACACTGTGCAAACCTTAAAATTATATTAAATCCAAGTACTTGTAATTGCATTTTAGAAGAAATTTCTTTTTTACTTATGAATTCAGCATGCATTTGAGCATCATTTGAAGGCATTGTGCTGGGAATTTAAAGATGAAAAACATCAGTCTTCACCATCGAGAAGCCAAGAAGCTGCAGTAACCTTGAAGGTTTCTTCTTCCAACAACATTATTCTTTGATTCCCTATTCCCTGACAGTATCGGCATTTCTCCTCACACAACTCTTAAGAATAAATACATATTGTGATTTATTGATAAATTTTATATTCGTGTCTTATCTCCCTAACTAGATAATCAGTTTCTTAAGTGGAATGTTTCTTTGCATTCCCCATAGGCAGTCCCTTGCAAGGTGTTATGTTCACAGTCATTATCCACTGAATAGATGTTGAATGAATAATTGGTGGTTCTTGCCTCAGGAGACAGGAGACCAAGCACTTGCCATCTGGAGGGGACTGTATAATTGATTAAATTTTAAGAATGACCCTTAACCTATACAGGAAGAATTTTCAACCTTCAAGTTGCTTTAGTTTGTGAGCAACTCATGGTCTATTGGAGAGTTTAAGAATCTCAACAGAATTGAACCCAGTGAGTGGATCTTCATTGCTTTTTCAAGTGCTCAAAAACCACCAAAATACTATGAATTAAATTCTGGGCATGAAATCAGAAGACTTTCCCATCTCAACTATTTTTCTTCATTTCTGTAATGGGGGAAATAATATTTTATTTAACTTTCTTGTGGGTTTTGTGACAAAATATTTTTGTAAACCTTAAAAAATGTAAATTCTTAAAACTGCTTTTGACAGAATGCAATATAGTATACTGTACAGGATGCCAGAGTTAGGGCAGGCTGGGTTCATATTCAATTTGCACACTTAAAATATATATGAGCAATCATTAACTTCAATATATTTGTTTCCTGGGATGTAAAATAAGGGGATGGCTTGATGGCCTCTAAGGTCCCCTTTATCTGTAATTTATATAATCTTGTGTCTTAGTAAATTACTTAAAATGGTTGAAATAGGTGTTTAATTTGATATGCATTTTATTTGACATTGACATCCCTAAGAAATTTGAACCATTTAAATGTTCCTCATTTTCCTCATCTGAAAATGGGATGATCCTCTATGAATTTGATATTCAGAGAGAATTCAGAGAGATTGAAAAAGTGTACAATTTGAGTCCACCTTCTACACAAAGCTGTTCTAGATCCTTACTGGTACTCTCTTCTTCCTAAAATTGCTCTATTTAAAATTTTCCATATGTGTAGCATTCCTTCTGTGGTACTTTCCCAACTTGTACTCAAATCAAAGACTGATTTTTGAGTGAGGGATAATTAACATTGCCAAAGATTATGTATATCCTGTGGGTCTATATTTCTATTATATATTCTGAGCCCCCAGTGATGGGATTCCCAATAAATTAATCAGTACATGCAATTAGCTGTTAGCAAAGGTAATGCATTAAAATGGCATGCAGTAGCAAAAAACACTTCATACTCCTAGAGCACACCTCTCTCCTGCACATGCATATATACACAAATACACCATTTCTGGAAGGAGAGTAACAACCTAGGATAGTACCATGGAAGTGAGGTACACAGTAGTCAAGGCTACTCACTTCTCTGCTGCTACCAGATGCAAAGCCCTTTCTCAAAAGGCAGCCTCCTCCCACTTGGTGCAAAGTCTCTGCTAGACAGGTTGGTTAGCTGGGCTTCCAAAGTCTGTTCCTTTCTATAGCTCAATTCTAAATTTATCTCCTTTCTTCTTGCTTCCTCTCTCAAATAATCCCCTCTCTATATCTGTGTATATGGTGTGTATGTGCACATATCTTTCTTCAACTATCTATGGATCTAATAATTGAATGGCGTGTCTCTAGACACCACAATCCAAATTGAATAAATGATACAAAGGTGAAAAAATCACTTTATTTCCAGCAAAACTGAAGAGCTATTCTTTTCCCACTGCTGCCTCTCACTGGGACACAGCTACTTAAAGACTACCAATTCCATTGTTCCTTCTAACCTGGAGATATTCATTCATCATTTTGAAAGGGATCAACCCTTTGGTACCACACCATTCATGTTTAGATCAACTGACTTGGGGTGGTGAATGAAATTTCCTTTCCCCTCCATGTATTTTGCATTGATATACATATTTCATCTGCTCAGTATAATCTTAGATCATTAAACCGAAGGAGTTTTTCATTTTTGTCTCTGAGGACCTTTGTAGAAAGTTAAGAAATTGTTGAATTGAAAGTGATTTTTGGTTGTTTTCTAGTGATGGAGTCTGATTGATCACCTTTGATCACCTTATTATCCTTTCTTGTCTAGTCATAATCATGGTAAATATTAAGATACTCAACAATAAGGCATATCTAAAACACAGGGTTGCTTTAAGACTTAAATGGGATTTTGGCTGTAAGAGTGCTTAGTAAACTGAAAAATGCTATCTAAATGTCTTATTGGCATACATTTTAGATGTGTGGGGCTGCTAACATTCTAGAGCAATAGAAAAGAACAGAGATCTACTAAAGTCTGGAAGGGGATTTTGACTTCATGCCAGTCAATCGAGTATTTATTAAGCACTTATTATTTGTCAGGGACTGGGGATAAAATGAAAGTAGTAAGACATAGCTACTGCCTTTAAGGAACTTACATTCTAATGGGAGAGGGACATTCATTGATCTGTATAAGATACAAACAAAACAGCTGCAAGGTAAGCCTGGGGTAGGGAGAAGCAAAAGCAGCTGGACCTGGATAGGCTTCTCATAAATGGTGGCATTTCAGCTGAATCTGAATATGATTCTGAGAGGTATAAATAAATGGGGAGTCCATTTTAGCATGGAGGACACCCAGAGAAATGGAGGAACAAGTAGACCCCATTTGACTACACAGTTGTAAAGTGCCTGCCTGAAAGTAATATCTAATAAAGACTAGAAAGGTATCTTTGAATATATGTGATGGAGAGTTTCAAAGGACAGAGGAGTATTTGATTCTTGAGATGACAGAGATTTACTGGATTTTATTCAGGACATGGGAAGGATGATAAGCTCAGACATACAAGGAAATCACATTGATGGTTTTGTGGAAAATGAACTGAAGGTAGGAGAAACTTGAGGTAGAGAAAGAAATTAATTAGGAGGCAGTTAGTATTGTTCAGGCAAAAGGTGATGAGGGGCTACACTAGAGTGATTGGGGATGGAGGTGAGATATATTGTGGAGCTTATAACTATAAGACTTGGCAAAGACAGGTGACTAGAAGAAGGAGTACTGTTTCCATGTCAGAAAATGGATGTTTGAAAGAAGAATGGGTTTAGGGAACAAAGAACAGGAGTTCCTTTTTGGACAGGCTGAGTTTGAGATAATAATGGGGCTTATATTTTGAGATATACAAAAGGCAGTTGGTGAAGCCAGACTATAAAAACATATTTGAGTCCGAGGTAGGGGAAGGATTGGCTTGATTTGATTCAGCTCATCTGTTAGGGAAAGAGCTTTAGGTTCTGAATTCAAAAGACCAAGGATGGAATCCAAATCTTACTTTTCACTGCTACTCACTGCTTGACACTTCAAGAATATTAGGTTACTGACCTTCTTTGGGTCTCAGTTTCCTCATCAGTAAAACAATAGAATTAGAGCAGATAACCTCTAAGTTCCCTTCCAGTACTAGATAGCTCTGAATCCTACAAACCTATGAAAAGGCCTTTGGCTTAAAGTTCTAATGGCTCTAAATGACATCTCTCCAAGGATAAGCTCAAGAGTGCATACAAGAGGGTTATCAGGATGCTGAAAGGCCTCAAGTTCTTTCCATTTCAACCTCAAGAGGAGGAAGCAGACTCAAATCTTGGAAAAGAGGATTCCTATCAACTATAGGGTCACCTCTTTTCCAAGATTTGAGTCTCTGCCATCACATAGACTAGGGATTAGTATCATTTTGCTTGGTCCTAGAAGGCAGATCCAGGAGCAATGGGGAAAAGTGACAAGATTAAATTTAAGCTTGATATCAGGAAGACATTCTTGATAAGGATGTCCAAGAGTAAAACTGAGCTGTTATTGGAGGTAGTAGGGCAGCTAGGTGGTACAATGCATAGAACTGAGGGCCTACAGTCAGGAATACTCATTTTTGTGAATTCAAATCTGTCCTTAGACACCTACTAGCTGTGTGAACCTGGATAAATCAATTAAACCTATGTGTCTCAGTTTCTTCATCTGTAAAATAAGCTGGAGAAGGAAATGGAAAACCAGTCCAGTATCTTTGCCAAGAGAACCACAAATGGGATCTTGAAAATTCAGACATGATTGAAAATGACGGAGCAACAAACAGATACATTATTGTAATTGGAAAGTTTTTTGGGGGGTTGGTTAGGTACCACATACATAAACACAAATGCATGCACCCTTTCTGAAACTATAAATTCAGCTGTGGCTATTTTGTTAATTCACTTCACCAGTCACCAGTCACTTAAGTTCTGGGGATGCAAAATGAAGATATCTGCACTCAAGGAACTTTTATACTTGTGGGATGAACATGTAACCCAAAGATAGGCATCATATATCATATCATGGAAACAGAGTTGGATTTGGATTTAGAAGCCCAGGTCAGCAATTTTCTACCTGTGGGATCTTCATTGAGTCACAATCTCTTTGGGTCTCAGTTTCTCCATTTGTTAAGTGAAGATATAGGTCTTTGGCCGTCTGGTAAAGCCTACGGACCCTTTCCTTAGAATAATGTTTTTACCTCAATTTACAATGGAAGAAAATGTTAAATTTCAAAGAGAGGTTGTTGAAGATGATAATGTATTTTTTCCTTTCATCACTAATACTGACACAAGTTGGGGAATTTGGGAAACAAAGACTTCCTGGCCATAGAGCATTGGAACAGACAGAATTATTTTCAGAAAAAAGGGTACAACACATTCATTAGGATATACTGCCTTCCTTGAGGCCTGAGGAGTTAATTTTCATTATGTTTCATGAGATTTAAGGACTCTGGAGTTCACAGAAGTTAAAAAAAGTGATACCTAAGAATATGACTAGGTGTTTTCTCCCTTGAGGAAGAAACTATGACAAGATATCCAAATGCACAATATGTGGTATCTCTGAGTATCACACAATTGCTATTCAGTTACATTTTCCCCTTGGAAGCACATTTCCAGCCTGTATTTAAAGAGATGATGCCATTAAAAAAGGGGGAAAAGCATCACATTTGCTATAATGATACAGTGCTAATTAAATCTGTGCATCCTACTTAGAATTTCAATCTTGGAGTTTAATGGGGAGCCCCTTTAAGGGATCATCTTTTAAGTACTGCATTAAGGACCCTTACTACCAGAACCCTTACTACCAGAAGTGTTTTTGCTTTTAACAAGTTGGAAACTAAGTTGTTTTGTCTCTGAGTAGAACCTCTTGGTGCTCCTATTCCTTTCTTCCCCACGCCCAACTAAATCCATATCTTTGATTTTTACTGTAACTTTTACATTTAAGTTTTTAAGTTGATATAAACAACTTACTTTTTTCTTTGTAAGATTACTATATATAGTAAGCAAAATGTAGGGAATGGAATAGAAATGAATAACCAAGTTTAAATCCTTGGCTGAAGGAAGGCAGCATTTTTTGCAAATAATGTTAACCTTAGTACGTACAAAGTAGTTTCCCATCTTACAATGCTTCAGCCAAAACTCTGGTGATGCTGATAGTAATCTGTGAGCATGAACAAAAGAAACCATCACGTTTTAACTGATTGGGTTCTTGAAAGTGAGATTTATATGTGTGTAGTTGTTGGGAGGGTGTCCCAAAATATGGCAACAAATGCTTGTTTGAAATTATATTGAATTATATACTCTTTACTCTTGTCAAAGTCATTTCATTTAGGTATACCTCACTGTTTCCCTAACACTAAACTAGAAATTTGATGATTTGTTCACAAAATTTTAACACCATAAAGGACCACACTGGCTACTGGATTCATCTTATAGCTGCAAAAAGAATTCCTTTTATATCATACTTGGCAAGAAGACATTCAACTTTTGATTGAAGACTTTCAATGTTAGAGGAAACTATTACCTCTCATTTTACTTTGGGGAAACCATAATTTTTTAAAGATTTTTTTCGATATCAAGTCTATATTTTCATTGTATGCTCTTGTTTTAGCCTTCTTGGGCCAAACAGAATATCTAATTTCTTCCACATTTACAGCTATTCACATGTCACCTAGCCCGGATTTGCTCTAAAAATACCCTAGAGCAAGGGTTCTTATGGTCTGCCAAAGCCTATGGATCCTTTCATAGAATTATGTTTTAAATGTATAAAACAAAATTAACAGGATTATTATAGAAACCAATAACACTGAAATAAAGATGCATTTCTCTCTTGCCCAAGTTTATAGACCCAGTGAAATGTATTGGTGGAATTGTAAAAGTCCATATAAATTAAACACAACTTTCCCTCAAGTGCCTAGCATCGAGAAACCTGGGCCTATTTATCAAATGACCACCAATGCCTATTTTCTATAACCACTTCTTCAACAACAAAAATAAAATATGATGTTCAAGATTTTACATAAAGGGGAGCCTTTCTCAGAATAGGTCTCTCAATTTATGATTCAGAAAATGTAATCACCAAAGTAATTTGATGCTTTTAAGCTTTGAATTCTTTCTATCCTTTGCATTAAAGACATTATCAAAGATTGAAGATAGGCTCTAAAGTTATACTTATTGTATTGTCTTTAGTATGAGTCCAAACCAAGGTATCCTATCTAAAAAAAAAAATTGGCTAATGAGGGACCCACATGGTACACTCTTGAGAATTGGATTAAGCTTGATTAGGAACTAATACACTATTTATATTAATAAACTATCTGTGATCACAGATTAGAGTTAGAGAGCCTTAGAAGTCAGTCTAACTTCCTCATTTTATGGATGAGAAAAATGAAAGAGATAAGTGATATGGTCACAGCAAGAAGAAAGGAAACAAGCATTTATTAAGCATCTACTTTGCTCCAAGAGCTATGCTACATGTTTATAAATGTGATCTCATTTGATTCTCACAATAACCCTGCAAGATAGGTACTTTTATTATCCCTATTTTACAGTTGAGGAAACTGAGGCAAAGAGGTAAGGATAGGGTCACCTAGCTAGTCTGAGATTGTATTTGAACTGAGGTCTAGTAATCTATCCAGTAAACCACCAAGCTGCCTTTGTGTTCCTGGGTGACAAATTCAGAAAGAGTTGGGATTAGCTTTGACCATTAGTCCTTTTCCTTCAAATTTAGTGCCCAGTCTACTATACCAGGTTGCTTGCCTGTAAGGAAGATACTACATATCCTATTATTCCATAACAGATAAGAAAGGGAGGGTCAGAGAGATTATCACTTCTTCACATAGTTAAGAAATACAGAATTAGGATTCAAATATAGGCGTCTTTTGACTCTGAGTCAGAGAAAACAGAGCTCACTGGCACTCAGAGGTTTCTCCTCCAATTCTTATATTTTATAGAAGAGGCAAATTGAGATACCAAGAAAGTTAAATGAAGCCCCAACTCACAGACTTACAGGATCATATGATTATAGATTGGGAGATGCAAGGAACCTCCATCTAATCCAAGATCCTCCTCTTAGAGATGAGGAAACAGTTCAGTTAATTCCTTAAGGTGCCATTGGCAGTAAGTGACTAAGGTAGGATATAAACTCAGGTTCTCTGAACGAAGCCCAATAATGAGCTATTTCTGTGGTATCACGCTGTCTCTGGTCTAATGCAAAAGTCCCATTTTCCCATCATTTTGAGTCACTGCAAAGTCCAGCAGCCTCTTGTAGGTCCACAGGTCTTGACAGCTGGTCCAGCAAGGGCAAAACCAGTAGGGAAATGGCTGGTCCTGGTTATGCAACTTTTTCCAAAGGAAATAATCACCACAGGGGCACAGAAAAATAGGGTCGATAGAAAGATCCAAGGCTGAGTTTATAATACTACTACTCCCTTAGGCTCTGGGCTGTATAAAATGAATGGTTTGGGTTACTATGTTAACAAGATACGTTTGAATAACTGTCTCCTGTTCAATATGGATGCCACACCTGATAAATCAAAAGCCCTTCAGAAAAAGCTACGTTTCTAATCGATGAATCCTGATAAAAGAGCATTTCATCCAATGGTTCTTGTAAAATGCATGATTTATTAGCAAGATATATTTCAGGCTTCAAAATCAGGCAGAGCACTTTTTATTTAAATCTTGAGGCAAATTCACACAGTGCATAGAAAATGAAATGCTTTCATTCACAATCCCAGCCTGAGTAAAATAGGGTTGACGCTGCAGAATATGGGGCCTGTTTACTAAGCCAGATGCTGAACTCCAACACTGCTGCCTTTGTTACTATATTATAAATTAGTAGTTCATCAGGGTTAACATTTCACAAAGGAAAAACACAAATGTTTAACACTTTGAAAATGCCGCTGTCAAGTGACATGCAGAAGAGAGAGGCAGTGAGCCCAGGAGATATGATGCTGGGATTCTAATCAAGAATACCTGGATTCACAGGGCCCTAAGATGTGGAGGTGGAAGAAATCTCACAGGCCCTCAATTCCAAACACCAAGAAAAGAGAAAATCATAGAGTTGTGGGAATGCAGCTGGAAGGCACATGAAGGGGCATCTCATCTAACTCCTTATTCTATAGATTAAGAAATAAATGATCAAAGGGGTTAAACAACTCCATTAAGGTCACAGAAATGACACCATCAGCAAAATTTTAACCCTGTCCTCAGATTCTAGACTCAGCTCCCTTTCCACAGAGCCACTGTTCTTTTAATTGGATGACCTTGGATCCAACTTTTTTCATCTGTCAAATTCAAGTTGTGAGGATCATATAAAATCATTTATATAAAGGGCCTTGCCATTCAAAAAAAACTGTCATTCAAATGTCTATTACTATCACCACCATCAATAATAAGAACATTTCTAATATTTAGATAATGCTTTACATATATTATCTATTTGATTCTTAGAGTAACCCAAAGAGATGGCTGCTATTATTATTGTACACAATTTCAGTAAGGAAACTGAGGCAGATTTTCCTGGCTTACACGGCTATTGAGTTCCATGAGAATGGATGTAATATCTGGTAGGTCTTACTGACTCTAAGTCTACCTGTGTTTACAATAGTAGTAGTTACAATAGTAGATGTAGTGGGAAAAAAATCCTGTAACTTGTCAAGATTTAAGCCCCTGGGATGGTAGATTATCTCTATTACAATATTTTTTCCTTTAAGCATGAATCAGTTTTTATAAGGTGACTATGATATTCACACATTGCTCTGAGTAATGACAAGATGCGTACCAGGTAGTTGTCTCAAAGAGTAATGTTCTCTGTTTATGGATTATATGCTTGTACCGTATAATTACAAGATATTTAGATTGAAAGTCCCTGTAAAAACAAATGGGGCAGACAAATCTTACTGCAGAGATATTTGATAATACTTTTGAGAACTTAGGAAATTATAATTTTACTTCAATATCCAGAACAGACCACCCACTAAATGGCACCTATAGAAGTGGAGGGGAATGGCTAGGATCATTCTGGGAAAGAAAAAAAAATGTCAATTTAAATTCTCTTTCCCCTTCTAAAAGATATATTTTATGGAAAAAAGAGAGATAGATTTGGATCAGAAAAACAAATCAGTAAAAATCAGTGAAAATAAATCAGGAAATAATCAGAAAAGTGAATGTGGCCTGTATGGAATAAAATTCTAAGAGACTCTAGAGACTGGCTAGTTAACAAGCATATAAGTACTTACTTACTACTGGCAGCAAATTGCAATGGCTAGAGCTCTGGTCCTGGAGGGCAGAAAGGCCTGAGTTCAAATTTATGCTTATTAGTTAGTATGACTTGGGCACATCATTTAATCTTTTTGCCTCAGTTTCCTCAACTGTCAAATAAGGACAATGAGCACCTAGCTCTCAGGATTGTGTGGATAAATGACAGGATATTTGTAAATGACTTAACATAGCTCCAAGCACATAGTTATTGTTATTATAATTCTTGTCCAATTCTCTGTGACCTCACAGATCATAACTACCAATACTCTAATACTTTCCACTGGATTTTCTTGGCAAGGATCCTAGAGTGATTTGCCACTACAGTGGATTAAAACAAACAGATTAAGAGAAGCAGTCAGCTCTCATAGCTAATAATTATCTGAGGCTATATTTGAACTCAGGCCTTCCTGACTCCAGACTGAAAGTTTTATCCATTGAGCCACCTCTGTGTCTAGCACATGGAAAGTGCTATATAAGTGCTATTGTTGTGGCTGCTGTTATTACTATGTGCAAGGAATTGCCCTAGACATTGGGCACCCTAGTGAGCCAATTCTCACTTAGAAATATGGAAATGGAAGCCCAAGGGGTGAATATTGACCAGTATTACACAGCCTGCTTTCAAAGCCAGTCACTCATCTCCAAATCCAGTGCTTTCACTCCCTGGAAAAACTCACTCCTAAATCCCCCCTCCCCTGGTCCTTCATCTAGATTTTCAATTTTGGCAGCGGGTGAGAGAAAGCAGAAGGCTGCCAAGACATCATCCTACCTTGTGTTCACACAGCTGCCAATCAGTTGACACTGGTGACTCCGACTGCAGATGCTTGAGTCATTTGGCCCAAGTAACTCAAGCATGGGTGGAATTTGCACCCCAACAACCCTCTGAACATCTTCCTGGGTCCGTAACTGCTTGTAGGTTGTAGAGACACAAATGGTTTTCCAATGCTTTCTCTAACCCTCTCTCTTATTTCTAACATGGATTGTTCTCTTAAATCCCCAAAGGTCAAGAAAATCCAATGCTCTTGCCAGGCAATACTTCAAAACTGGGGCTGAGCCAACTAATGCTGTAGTTCCAATGTGGTCCCCAGGGCAGCAGCTGTGACTCTGAAAGTTTCTCCAGGAGCAAAGTTTCCCTTAAGGCTCCCTAAGGGGCCAGGGCAATTGCCTATGGAAATTTTCAGTGGTATGATTCTGATCATGCTGATATACTCAGTTCTAAGTAAAATGTCACCCAGCAGATCAGAGGTGAGCATTTTTGCACACAGAAACCCACCATTCTCTTGGCTACCACTAGATAAAGAAAGACATGAGGCAAGAATACAGGACAAAAGGAAATGGATGGCAGGTTCCCAAACTTGCTAGGCTCCTGGGACCAGAGACACGGGCATCCCTAAGAGAAAATGGGCCAGGCTCAGAAGGTAAAGCTAAAAATAAGACTCTAGGTATTCACTGGGCTCAAGCCCTTGCATACTTTGGCAGTATGATTTAGCATACAAAACAACATGTGGGAGCATAAAAAGTGACAAACAATCAGTATTTCTCACCCAGGACCCTTTGTATCCAGGTGCCCAAAAGCCATTGTGAAGCACAAGAAACTGTGTGCTTCTTTCTGTCTTTTTCTCATTTTTTAAAGATAATTAGATTTGTAAGAAGAGTATAATGATCCAAATATTAGGAAATACTTCCTGTTTCTTCCAGTTTTTATATTGATTATGGGATAGAAGCTGGCACCTTTTTCAAGACTGCCTGCAGCAGAAGCCACTCTACTTGCTAACTGCTTAGCTCTGCTATTACTACTTTTGCCTTCCTTATTATAGCAACACGAAGGAAGCCCCAATTATCACATGGGCTGCTTTCGTAAAACACAGAGAGTCAATAATGTATTTTTGTCATGCATTGTTGGCTAATCTTTTCCCATAAAGACAGTAGAATGGAAAGGGTTATAGGGCTATGGAGTTAGAAGACTTGAATTCAGTTCCTGCCTCTGATGCTTTCTACTTCTGTGACTGAACAAACCATTTAACATTCATGGTCTTCAGTTTCTTCATCAATAAAGTGAGAAGGTTGGCCTTTAATGTTTCTGAAATCCCTTCCTGCTCTGTATCGATGGTCCTATCATACAGCTTAGAGGCAAGCTAGATGGTGCAGTGGATAGAGCATCTGGTTTGCAGTTAGGAACATTTGAGTTCCAATCCAGGCTGAGACACCAGCTGTGTGACCTCGTACAAGTTAATTTGCCTCAGTTTCTCATCTATAAAGTTAACATGCTCTGGAGAAGGAAATGGCCAATCCCTCCAGTATTTTTGCCAAGAAAAATGCATGAACAAAGTCCATGAAGTCACAGACTCAGACACGACTGAACCACAACAATCATAGAGCTTAACATTCTCTCCCTTGAATTCCAACTTGGAAATGATAACTTGGAATTCCTTAACTTAGCAGAAATGTATATGAAAGAGCATTTAATAAATTTAATAACTTTTGAGGTAATGTGCTGTGGAATCAAAAATACTAAACTGGGAATCAATCAGGTGGCCTGGCCTCTCATTCTGGTTCTGTTACTCTGGGGATATAATTTCACCTGCCTAGGTCTAGTTTCCTTTGTATAAAAGAGAGTATTGAATTAGGGAGCCTCTCAAGTTATTTTAAAACTTTGATATTCTATGTTTTAGTATCCTATGAGAATTTTAAAGTATACACCCAATAGCACTATGAGAAATGTTATCCATTATTTTACTTCTTGAGAGAACAAGAGAATGTGGGACTTAAGTTTCAGTAGGAGAAATACACTTAATATCTTTGAAGAATTGAGGAACATATTGAAAAGACTATAAAAAAACCCTTATAAAACTGTCAAGCTTTGAATTTAAAAGATAAGAGAAACTTTGCCTTAAGAAGACAGATATGGCAGCCGACTGAACTAGAGAATTCCTTGAGTGTTCCATCAGAATCCCTGACCAATATGTTAAATTCAGGGGAGAAATGAGCAATAATAGCTAACATTTATGTATTGGCTTTTGTTTATGAAGAATTTTTTGACAGACATTAAATCATTTGGTCTCCCCAATACATTTTTTGTTGCCACATCTTATCTCTGAGCTGTAAAGTGCCTTGGTCAAAATCACACAGCCAGTAGGAAGAGCCTAAACTTGACCTCCTGAATCAGGCTTCTTGAATAAGGGGTGAGCTCTCTGTCCTCTATGTCAATCTATATAATCCAAGGAAAAGTTTGATCTTTCTTGTAATTTTCCTCCACAGTCTTTGGTATTCCTATGAGTAATATAATTACCCAATGAAAATATGTTGATGTCAGAGATTTTGCTTCTCTTCTTAGTAGCACTAGGGGAGAAATAATATTCTTCTAAGGAACAGTTACCTCTAAGTTTGGTCCAAAACTGCAATTTGGTGATGTGGCCAGATTTTTCTTTGCTGAGAAGAATATACTACAGCATAAAGAGAAGCTGATTCTAGAAGCCAAGTGAAATAAAGGAATAAAAAACATTTTAAATGGAGCAGATGTAAGGACCATTTCTTTCTTTTTTTTAAGAGAAAAAAATAAATAAATTACTTGCCACCATGTAATTCCACAATACACATGCTTGAAAATTTGAAAATAAGGGCAAAAATTACAAGAAAATAAAATGAAAAAGTATATGTATAATTTCCTCTTATTTATTTCTTAATTTTTATTGCAACATGTAAGGTGGTAAGTTCATAGCAAAATCAGTTCATTTTAATGTTTTCTATAGTTTTAATTTTTTCCTTAATATGTCTATATGAAATAATTACATTGTAATTACTAGCATAATTAGACATTAAACAAATGCTAAATCTGTATTTTCACAAACCCAGTCTGCATATAAGGACTATTTTTTATTACTTTATTTTAGGCATTTCATAGCCTACTGCTGAACATTTGTACTCCAAGTGTAGAATTTCCATGCTATATTAATAAAATGTCATATTGTACCAGTTACTAAGAGAACTTCTAATTATTCAGGAGTACTGTGTCCTGGGGTACAAATACACCAATAAAAATAGATTCACATTGGAAGGCACTGAAAATTTAAGTACAGAGACTTTGTGAATACCAAACTATATATTTGGAATCCAACCAGTTGAAGTGCCATTTAAAAAAAAGCATCATGGTTGTTTTAACTTCCAGATGGAATTATATTATAGTTTATATTGATGAAAAGAGTTGGTTTTACTAATCTAATGGTTTTACTAAGCATATTTTCACATCTTATTTTGGAAGATCTGATGATTCTTTGCTATTAATAGTGCTCTGCATCATCTAATTATATTTTTTAATTCAATGGTTATCTGAGTTGTTAAGAGTTTTAAGAAAATACTTATTTAAAAAAATCATAAAAATGTCTCATCTCTAAAATGGGAGCCTTCACTTTCATTCTAGATTTTAGTGATACTTTTTTAGAGAATATGCTAATGGAAGATTAGGGATATTTTAACTTTAGACTGAGAAAGTATCAAAAGTAGATTCATGATCACATGAAAACATGACCTTAAAAATGAGAAACAAACATACAGAGGTGAATGCTTCATTAGCAAAGGAGTTCTTAGTAGTCAAGGTAAAATATCCTGCAGAATTTGAAAGCAAATGATTTTAACCACTGACTTGACCAACAAATCAATTAGGGTACATAATATGGTAGAAAAAGTTTAGACTTCAGAGAGATTGGAATTGAATGCCATCTCATTTGATCTAGAGAAGCAAGTCATCTGATGTTCCCAATCTTTTTTTTTCATTTTAAAAATAGGGTACAGAAATATCTCTGGCAACCAAGTTCATTGGGCTGTTGATTAAAACAGTTGACTCATGTAAAGCCCTTTGAAAAAATGTTAAAAAGCAATATAAATGATAGCTATTAAGATCATAGAGATGGTTAAAAAACCATCTAATCAACTGTCTTATTTTATAGCTACTGAAACTGAGGGTAAGGGAGATAATGTAAATTGCTCAAGATTCTATAACTACATGGTAGCAGAATAAGGATTTAAACAATTCCTATTACTCCAAATTCAGTGTTCTTTCCATGGTATTGTAGCAATGAACATAAAATGTATTTCTCGATAATAAACTTGTTTTTGGTTTAGGGAATTCACAGGGAGCAAATTCACACCTGCCCTGAAACTTATAATCTTAGAGAATGGCTTAGAGTAGAGGCATTGAGCATGCAACCCAGCCCACAACATTCCTAATTGCAGAGCAAGCCAGTTTAAAATGAGGTTCTTAGCTGGTTTAGTTGTGTTGAAGTATAAAGAAAAGAGTATGATTTTCTAAGTCAGTAAGTGACTCGCAGGGATCCTTATGTACCTTTGGTGCTCCCCTGAAAATCTGCCCCTCTTCAGTTACCAAACTATTCATGGTTTAGGGGTTAAGTGTCTTATCTAGGGTAACTAAGCCAGGATACATCAGAATTGGGGCTTAGACCCAGGTTTTCCTAATTGAAAAGTATGCTTTCTTTTTACTTCACCACACAGTACCTCTATTGCTTTGCTAACAGACATATCCATTCTTACTTTTTAGAAATATTATTTATCTTTGAATTCTTTTCAACCTCTTAGAATAACCAACTTGGCTTTAATACTCTTTCTTAAATCATTTTCCTTTGAACATTGGTACCTTTATAGAATATTGAATGCATTTGTTTTTTTTTCCCCATTGGATAACAACTCATCTGACCCAGGGCAAATCTGCAAGTAACTTCCTTGCCTGTGCCCACATTGTGCTAGGTGCTTTACAAATAATATCTCATTTGATCTTCAAAACAACCCTATGAGTCCAGTGCTGTCTATTATGATCTTCTTTTTATAGTTGAGGAAACTGAAGTAGACAGCTGTTAAGTGACTTTCTCAAAGCCATAGATCTAGTGATTGTGTAAGACAGAATTTGAATCCAGATCTTTCATCCTCCAAGTCTAGCACTTTATCCACTTTGTAACCTAATGCACTCTGATATATAAGGAAAAGTGAAAGACTGCTAAATACATAATCCAAGATTATAGAGTATACTAAAAAAGTTCACTGAAATAAGTTTATTTTCTTATAATTTGTCATTTTCTAGTCAAAATAGAGTATATATTATTTCAATTAGCTGGAGACTTTTCAGATACTGAGTTCTAGTTAATTGAGGTTTTAGTATCTATAGGCAAAATCAAGTGAGATTTGGGAATTTCTTGATATGGTTGTTTTCCTTCAACATTGGTATTTGTACCTTTCAAACTAATGAACCAATGCTTTAAGGGTTAGCTTGCCAGTGATTTGAGCACCATAAATCCAATAAGCGTACGTTACTAGGGTAGACTTTGGATTGTACAGTTTAGGTCTTGTGGAATAAAATGGTTCAAACACAACAGCTGAGAACATTAAAATGACAGAAGGTACTGTAAGTCATAGTTTATCCTATTCGTTCTCTCTATTTCACACGTTTACAAAAGCAAAAGTAAAGCCAACCATTCTAGCCAAGTGCCAATGCTGTGTATCATGTCAAGTCACGGGCCAAAGGATGACCTTGCATGGGTAGTTATACAGCCTCTAGGCTGGGCTCAGCATCCTCATCTGTAAAAATAAAGGAGTGTCCCAGATGGCTGCTTGGTTCCCTTTCAACCCTCCATCTAAGATTCTATGATTTACTAAGTCAAGAGATGATCATGTTTCCTTGGCTTTATTGCTTTCTGCACTAATTTTCTTATGTCAATCATATTTCTCAAACTTTTTTTCCCCTGGTACAGGGAATGGCCATATCAGGAGATTACTAAACTGTTGACAAGGATGATTTAAATCAAAGTAAAGTGAAACGTCTTGATACCACTAGTGTTGGGGATAGAATTGTCAATTTCCAGCCCTTTTTTGATTTGGTTCAATCACAGTACTTATGTTTTAAGGGCATTGTTAGAACTACAGAATGCATGTATTGGAATTTGTAATATATTGAATTGTATAGGACACATATATGTATAGGACATACAGATATGATACATACATTTTCATGCATATGCATATTATATACATATATATATATATGTTCATTTTCCATGATTGTCTAGGTTTTATAAATTTTATATAAACTTCGACTATATATGCAGTACACACATGAGTGTATATTATGTAAGTATATAATATAGATGTGGATAAATCTGTGCCCATGTACACAAATACATAGGTAAGGTCATTGATAAAGGTAATTATGATACTGATAGATACAATATATGTTCATGAAAAGAATAAAAAGCTAATAATCCTCCGGGGCTGGTTTGTAGCAGAAATCAGACAAGATTTGAGGGAAAAAGAAGAATTTGACCAGGATTTCATAAGTAAAAAAAAAAATGGGTAGGAAGTCAATGTTTCAAAATCAGGGGGAAGGAAGAGCGTCCCAAATACAGGGAACTGCATAAAGAAAGGTGGAGATGTGAGTGGGGGAGTACGGGAGAAGGGATGAGGGTCAAGTACCTGCTATGTGCCAGGCATTGTGCTAACTTTTTTTACAGCTATTATCTTATTTGATATTTACAACAACTTTGGGAGGCAAGTGATATTATTTTACCCATTTTTACAATTGAGGAAGCTAAGTGACTTGCCTAGAGTCACACAGCTAGTAAATGCCTGATGCTTGTTTTGAATTCCAGTCTTTCTGACTCCAAGCAATATGTGCTGTGTCACCAGATGCCAGATTAGATGGAAAGGTAGAATGGCATCAAATTTTAGAGCTTTGGATGCCAAGTTAAAGAGTTTCAACTCTCTTTGGCAGGGGGTTGGACAGGAGAATGATAGCAAAGCATGATGTTTTTATATATTGTGTTCTTGATATAATTTTTTTTAGGTACAGATATTCCCTTTTGAAATTGCAAATGATACTGAAGGGATTTAGTTATCCTGCCCCATAAAGTACCTAATATTTTCTTCCAAGGAAAGGGAATTATATCATATAAAAGGTAAATGGGATCTTTTCTATTCTCAAAAATAATCCTATAAAATAAAATAAAGATAATAACAAGCACTTTAATTATATATTTAGTTTTCTTAAGATTTTTTTTTCACTAAGACCATAATTTAGAGAGAAGTTTCCAATCAGCATTGGTTGAGAAGTTCCCTATGACAATGAAATCACAGGTTCATACCTCCCTTATCCCTCCCCTCCCCCATATGCCTCCTGCTTTTAAAAAAAAATCATGTGCTTATCTTTGAAAATGTTAAAGCCAATAATTTCAGGGGAGATAACACTTGTTTCTATGTTTTCCTTATTTAATGAAAAATATAAACTATGAGACATATATTTAAAGAAGCTTTTATGCCAGAACTATATAAATGAATTTGAGGTATCATGACAGTGGTTAGAAAAATGTAATTTAAATTACTTGGCTGCGGTGATTGAAAAAAAGTACTCTATTACTTAAATGATTCCTTAGAAAAATTTAAAGGTTGATTCAATAACGTTATCAGTTATAAGAATAATAAATGGATTCTAAAGTTAATAGTGATAAAATGACATTCTGGTCTATTTCATAAAACTACATCTTAATAATAGAATCATGGAAGTTTGGAGCTGGAAGGGAGATCATCTTGCTTTATAAAGAAGTTTCAATAAAAGGCCATAGAACCCCAAGGTCATAGAATAAGTTCAAGGGTAGAGCTAGGGATAACCTTGCGGTTTGTTATCTCTAGCTTCAGGGTTCATTTGACCTTATTTTTTGTTCTGTGTATATAGAAGGATCCTTCCCCATATATCTTAGAATATTTCATATCAAGTCAGTTTTGCAATACATTTATATATCATAGTCATGAATACTCCTTAGAAATACACAATCAAAAGATGGACATTTAGTTCAATAGGAGTTCATGTATAATGAAGACATTTTTGATACAGTAGAATAACAGCAACAAATGGATTTATATCATATTTCAGATTTGCAAAGTATATTAATATGTAATAAGAATCTCCTCATATAGCTGTGCAAAATGGGGGGGGGTAATAGTAGTCCCACTTTACAGATGAGGAAAGTTGTGACTTTCTCAGGATCATACATCCTGTAAGTGCTTTAGAAAGTAGTATTCAAACACATCTTCCTGACTCCAAGATCATTATTCTGTCTACTGTATCACCTTTGAATTTTCCTTATTCTGAGAAAGGACGTGCAACGATCTATCTATTTCAACTGCATGCATGAATCTGTGCAATGACTACCTGGATTTACTGGTATAATCTGACCAATCTGAACTCACAGGCCCTTTGGTCGGAGATGGAGAGAAGGGATCTGGGCCTTCTTAGCATTGCATTCTCAACCCCTGCCTGACTCTAGAAACTCAAGTTAATAGTCATTTAATTGTTGCATTTGACTTCAGTGTTTTGAAAGACTTAAGTCAGATTCCCAAAGTATTATGCCATGGCTGAAGTTTTGGAATGTTATCATCTTAGAATTACTAAATTATGGTAATTAAAATAACTTGGAAAGGTCACCTCATTTAACTTCTCAACATAGCTAATACCAATTTTCTTATCTTTAATACAGAGATAGCTGAATGAGATCATCTCTAAGACCTACCTTGCTCTGATAACCTATGTAACTTCACCTTTTTGAAAAAAATTAATAATAGATTTTTATTTTTAAAATATATCCAAAGATAGTTTTCAGCACTCACCTTTGCAAAGCCTTGTGTTCCAAATTTTTCTCCCTCCCCTAGAGAGCAAGTAGTGCAATATATGCTAATTGCAATTCTACTATACATAAATAATATGCAGTTCTACTATAGATATTTCCACATTCATATTATCCTTCATCTAAGCAAAAAGTCATTTTTTTATTATCTGAGATAAATAAAAATCTAACCCACTTTTAAGAATATCCAGAGAAAGCTAGTGTCCAACTTCTCTAGTACTTCCTTGTGATAAAAGCAGCTTATTTTCATCTCTAGTGTTTTGCTCATATAGACCTTTAAATCTGGTAGCAAAAATATAAATACTTCATTTGACAGACATGGAAATAGGCATTAAATGGTTATGTTTTCCCAAAGATACGAATCTAGTCAATGGGAGTTCCAAAATTTGAATTCAGGTCTTCAAATGCCAAGCCTAGTCTTTTCAGTGACATTATGAATCACTCTTTAAAAGATCAAGAAATATTTCCTATGTAACTAAGCTCATATCTTTCTACTATTGCATCTTTCTCTCTCCTCAATGGAAAAATAAAAGCATTTGTCAGCATTCATGTAAGGTAAGTTAAAGAAAGATATTTAGCATCTTTCCACTCTTTTCTTACTCTAGTTTCTTATTTCTTTATTTTTTGAACTTTTCAAGCTAAGGAATCTATTCTGCTACCCAGTATATTCAAGTTAATTAACAGTGAGTTCAGGATTGACTCCTGCTAAAAACAATTTTATATATCATCTAGGGAGCTTATAGGTAGTTCGGTGGCACAAGGGATAGAATATTGTCTTTGGACTGAAGAAGACCTGAATTTAAATCCTTTGACTCTGGCCAAACTTTCAAGCCTCAGTATCTTTCACCAGAAAAAAGGGGAATAATAATAGCACCCACTTCACAGAGCTATTATTATGAACAAATGAGATATTGTATGTATAAACCTTGCAAATTTATGTTATGTAAACGTTAGCTATTATGACAGATATTGTGCTGACATTTAGAATTCACCATCTCTGTTTAGCATCAGTGAGGGCTTGAGAAGCAAATCATTCGCCCCCCCAAAAAAAATTAATATTCCTCTGTTTCATGGATCTATATCCCAGCAAAGACAGAGATGGGGCATAGTGGAAATAGAGCTGAATTTAGAATGAGAAGACTGAATGATCACTGACTCTCTGTGTGACTCTTATGAGGTCAAGCTCTCTCATGGTCTTTTCTTCTTCTGTAAAAAGGAGATAAAAATACCTGCTTTATGTCCATCACATGGTTGTTGGAAAGATCTGAATTAAATAGTGCAAGTGCTTATTATACTGTTGATTGCTTTATAAATTTTGTTCTTAACAAGCTATTCCCAATCAACCACCTTATAAATGGATGCTTTTGATCTCAATAGGGATCAGATAGGAGTTTGGTGAGATCATTACTCTTGGATAAATCACCTGAAGTGCTATGAATTGGGGGACAGGAAACAGGGCAGTTGAGATTTCTTTGTTATTGTTGTTTACTTTCATATGTAATATACATATATGTGTTGAGTGTACATATCCCATATATGCTCATACATATGTGCACACATATAACCATGTATACATAGGCAATTACATAGCTAGTATGTATATGAGATAGAATAAGAACTAATATTTTCCTGATTTGGAGATCATCTCTCTGTTATTGATGCCATATTACCTTTCATATGCACACATGCATATGAATATATATATAAACACATATATAAATATACACATATACATGTGTACAACACTTGTGTGTGTGTATGAAATACAACATCACAGTTTCTCCCTTCTGTTTATGGATAAATATAGCAGGTGGGGAACAACCAAAACTTTTTGAAGTCATAACTTTGAACAATTCCCATGAATCCTTCCAAAACATCTCTAGGACAGCAAAGGCCATTAGGTTTTCTTTTTGATTGGAAACACCCATTTTGCAGATAAGGAAAACTAGAATCCTAAGATTTAAAGGCTGAAGGTCATGGGCTAATAAACTAGTACCAGAACTGGGAATAAAGCCCAGGACAGAAGTT
>JAJPUD010001993.1:11754-26726 GCA_023553655.1 Myrmecobius fasciatus
ATATTTAACATATATTGGATTACTTGCCATCTCTGGGAGGTGGTGTGGGGAAAGAGGAGAAATTGGAATACAAGGTATTACAAGGGTCAGTGGTGAAAAATTATCCTTGCATATGTTTTGAAAGTAAAAAGCTTCAATAAAAAATGGAAAAAAAAGATAATAGAATAGAATAAAATATATACTTTTCCCTTTGGATAAGTAGTGTCCAAAGAAGGGCTCTAGGAATAACTTTATAAATGTACTATAATTTTTCCTCATTTCAAAAAGAACATTCAAAATGACTAAACTTTTCTTCCCCATTTTCAACTATCATAAAGATAGAGCCTAAATTTTCACTTTTGTTTTACCTTGATGTCTTGATCCTGCAAGGCATAATTTCTCAGAAAAAACGGTATCAGATCAGGCAAGATTCTAGATAACAAACAGAAATGATTATTGTAGTTTGTGTTAAGATGCACCAAAGCTAAGTTATGTGGTAAGAGTGGTTTCTTATTACACTTAAAAAAAAAGTTTATTTTCCCACAAAATCTATTGAAACATGAGAAAAGGTAAATGAAAAATGAAGGAATGTTGACTTTTAAGAATTACTTTGGATGAGAATTACTGTGATTTTTCTTGCCTTTATTTAATCAAAGTATTTGTTTTAAATTGTAATTTTTACTGATACCTTCAGTTTTTATATCACTTTTATTTCTAGTGTAGCATCCTGCTGTTTAATGAGATTTAAAAAGTAAAGAAGGAAAACATTTGACAAAACTCACCAGAATATTAACTGTCTATAGCATATTCATATTCAAGATGTTATAACTTGTGTCAATATTTCATAAAAGTAGAAATTGTTTTATAGAAAAATAAGAACTTTGAATAGTGGTAGAAAGGAAATGAAAAAAAAGGCAGCCAACAAACACATTATTTACCTACTACAAACCAGGCCCCATCTAGTCCATTAACTCAGAACTAAGACAATATATTGAAAACATTAATTGGATTACCATTTACTAATTCCTCATTGTTGGAAGCAATTTTATGGGTCACCTAGACTATTCTATAACTAACCAGAAATCTTTTATACCATATCCAAGGAAAGCAGTTAGAAAGGCTCTGCCTGAGGACCTTTAGGAATGGCTTGTGATTAGTCCAAATAATGAAATATATCAATTAAGTTAGAGTTCTAAGAGATAAAGGAAATTTGTAGAGAAAAATCAAGTTTAGTCTACCTTTCTTTATCATTCCCTGAGGAAGATCCAAAACAATCTTAATAACAAACAAACAAAAAACCCTAAACCTCCCCCCCAACCCCTTAAAACAGAAAAAAAAAATACTAGTTTGGTGGACATGAGGTTTAGTATAGTTTTTATTATCACTTAACAAATGGAAAACCTTACTAAAGTCCTATTTTGAAATCTTCTTGTACCCTACAGGCAACCCCAGATTCTTGAAATGTTTTATTGTGATGCATATATTCTATTATAGCCTACCAACTAGGTAAAAATTCAAAATGCATAAGCTTGACAATGGATTAGACAATTAGATAATTGTCTGAGGACTAGCCTAGTGAGGTAGAGAATCATCTCCAAAAAGTTTACATATGTATTTACCATATTTAACATATATTGGATTAGTATATTGGATTTAGTATTATTATATAATGACTTTTTTTTTCCTTTGGCAGAGAGGAAATCATGCCAACTTATGAAATGCTGTAGTAGATGTAGTAGGGTCATAATGCATATTGGTGTGAGGGATGCTGCCACAATGAGATAATAGAGACTGAAAAAAAGTATTGAAAAATTTTTTCTTCCCCTCATACATTTATATGTGTGATTTGATAATATGTATGTATACAGATACATGTACACATGCATATGTGATTGAATATACATATATACACCTATGTGTATATATGTGTGTGTGTGTACACAATACATATGTATGCATACACACACAGCCAATTCTTGTCATTTGCAATTTCTATATACTATAGTCACTGTGAACAATGAAGTAGCAAACACTGAGTCATTGATCCTGGGGGAAATACAGAGTTGGGTTCCTCTAAGCTGGAATTTACTTTAGCACTTTCCAGAGCATCTTCACATATAGATCAGTCAATTTCCTTTTCCTTTTTCTGGATATAACAAGTTGTTGAACACAGTCACCAATACTAAATAAATAAAGCTCACGTAACACATTTTTTTCTCTGTAAGGTACATCACTATCTGCTTTTGGGAACATTAAACAACGTGAGCCCTATATTTAGGGGTTATTTTAAGTAGCAAAATCACCAAGAAAAAGTACAAAAATGAAAAAAAAAAAACCTAGTCCTTTTTGATGATATAAAATAGACCTTGAAAAGACACTTATTTACATATGACATCTAAAACAAGAAGACAGCATCACCTTGTTTCACCATGGCATGTCAGGCAACTCCAATTCATTTCTGCTCTGTGCTTATCCATGAAAGTATTATGAGTATTGATTTTGGAGTTACAAGTAAGTTTTAGTTAGTAGGCAAATTTGCAAACATCTTATTTCAGATAATGAGGTTCAACTTTACATATATATGTCTATTCTCATGATATAAAGCTAGGAAGACCTGGCTGTCTGACATTGTGGGCAAGTGACTTAACCTCTCTCAGTACCCTAGTACTCTGCTAGTACTCTAAGTCAGAATGTGATTTCATTTTTAGAGGGATTATGAGATGTGAAAACTCCTTCTGCCAATTCAGTTTGTTACCTTCTCTGTAACATATATATATATTTTGCTTTTTGCTGAGGCAATTGAGATTAAATGACTTGCCCAGGGTCACACAGCTAGGGAATATGTTAAGTGTCTGAGACCAGATTTGAACTCAGGTCCTGCTGACTTCAGGGCTGTTGCTCTATCCACTGCGCCACCTAGCTGCCCCTTCTCTGGGACATATAGTCTTAGTTATCTAGACTAGAATACTAAGCAGTTAAGTGAATTGTTCAGTGTCTGATAGCTATTATATGTTTCAAGTAGGGCTGGAACCCAATTCTTCTTAGATTTCAGCTGCTCTCCACTTATTAGTAGATATAAATATATGTGTGTTTAGGAATGTATAGTCTATGTAGATATATGGTTAGAAACTTGAGATGTGTATGAATGTATGTATGTGTAAAGAAAGCTCTACAGAGATATATTTATTATTTATTTATATAGCTAGATAATTTGTGGTTGGAGAAATTATAACAACTCAAATATAACACTGTCATATATGAAAAGTTTTTAGTGTGGATTGATACCTGACACAATTTAAAATTTAATTTTAAAATTTAAGTTGCGTACAAAATATTTCACCAATGGAATGAAGATACAATAAGTATTTAAAGAGGATGAATATATGAGAATACTCTTCTTCTAAGATAATCCACTTAAAAAAAAAGTCCAGTGATATTTCATCATCTGAGAATATTTTAGTGTTGAAAGTATTTATTAATTAATATAAACCCAGGAAGAAAAGCATTAAAGAAGCTCATATCGAAGTATAAATAGGAAATATGCAGAATAGTTTTACATGAGTTTTTTCTTAGTATTTTGTTGTGATAAGCTTTTATTTTATTAGAACATGTGCGCATGCAAAGGTGAACATAGCCATCAAATATTTTCCTCCTAGCACTTCCTGAACTAAAAAAACCTTTAACAAAGCTAATTATAGCAGCTCTATAATCACAGTCATACTTTTATGCCCCACATGAGTCTTCCTGTTCCCATATATGAGATGAGGCACTGCAACCATTTTTAATCATTCTTAACTAATTGAAGTGTCAATACAATTTTTTAAAAAAAATCAAGTGTCAGATCATTTCACATATGATAAAGTAAAAAAAAACAAAACAGTAAACCAATTAGGTGTCAGCTTAATTTAACAAATGTTTATTGAATGCTTACTTTATAAGCTATTTTGACAGAGGAGTAAGACATAGTTTTTACTCTGAAGAAATTTATGAAGAGTAGATAAGTACACAGATAATTATAACAAATTGCAGAGTGTTAATAATAATAATAATGAATAGCATTTTGTTCTGTTGTTTTTTTAGTCATGTCTGACTTTGTGACTTCATTTGGTTTTTTCCTGGCAGAGATATTTGGTTTGCTTTTTCTTTCTCTAGCTCATTTTACAGATGATTTAACCTACACAAATAGGGTTAAGTCACTTGCATAGGGTCATATAACTAGTAATTGCCTGAGGCCAGATTTGAACTCAGGTATACTAGTCTTCCTGACTCCACACCCAGAACTCTTATCTACTGTGCCATTTAGCTGCCCTGACTTGACCAGGGTCCTATAATTAGTATTAGAGTCCAGATTTAAACTTGAAGATAATCCTGAGTCAAAGTCCACTACTTTATTTACTGGGCTACCTAATTGCCTCTAAGTGTCATGTGATGGGATGATTAAGAGGATAGAGTCATCATGTAAGGCAATAGTTTCATTGATGCTTTCTTGAAGTGGGTGACATTTGGCTTGTACTTTGAGGATAAGTACAATTTCAAAAGGCAGAGATGGAGGTAATAATAAGTAGGAGTCATTAATCATTAAGAATTTTACTTTGATAATTTTTCAATGACAGAAAATATGGGAGAATTATTTTTAAAATTTTTGGTCATTATCTTTAATTTAGACAAAACTGAGCTCCTTAATGGTTTTTAGAAGTACGATATAATTGTAATTTTAATCTCAGATCAGTTAAGCAATGACTAGACATATCTACATATGTCTAGTTTTTACTATCTGCTAATTTTTACTAGTTAGATATGTACAATCTCTCCCTCTTTCTCTTTTCTCCATCCACCCTTGATTCTTTAACTTATGCCTTTCTAATTATAACATATTACCTCAAATACAAAATCTTCTTGTGTTACTGGTTGCCACATATCATTGTAGTGATGATCACTTAGAATTGATGATGTAAATTCAATTAAATATTCCAGATTGATTGTGATAGGTTTATGCACTAATTATTCTTTCCAGATCTTTGCTGTTGAGAAAAACTTTTTTTTTCTTCATTCAAAAGAGGGGAGAGAAAAAAGTATTACATCATCAAGCCCTTTTGGAACTAGAAAACAGTGAAAATTCAACCAATACTCCAAAATCATGAACCATGTTTCATTTTGTAGAAATACTTTATATTTCTGTTTTATTATACTACTCTTCTGGTGCCTCAAGGCCCTCCATCTAGCTTCTTATATTATTTGAGTAGTTACTTAATTGGGTTTGAAATATTTTAATATTTTTAGGGATAGCTAAACATTATTCCCCTTAGATTATAGGGCAAAGAGATTTCTAGGTGAATGTAGTCTCTGCCTTGGTAATAAAGTTAGCAGTGTCAGATGATATTTGATGATATTTTTGTCATGGCCTTGTCCCTTCTCAACTTCTGTAGAACCACAAACACCCACAGATATTAAGGTACAAAGTACAATATCTTTTCTAGAAAGTTTTACATTATTTGTATTTATTTAGAGTTTCCCAAGTAGAATAGTAACAAAGACTGCAATAAAAATACTACTTTTACACACTTTCAAAAACACACTCAAAAAACCCCAACCCAGTCTTATCACAAAAGTTGAAAATTATCAGTCTTTTTTATAAAGTTATTTCTATGAGGAAAATTTTAAAATTTCAGTATAATCATGTAAGACCTTCTTCAGCTTCTTCAAAAGAACACGTACTTGGAATAGGATAAGAAGCAATTTATTTGCTATTAAGAAGTGATATTTGTTTTTATTCTCTCTTAATAAGATTGAAAATATATTTGTATTGCTCTTAACTTTTTTCCTGTGGAAATTTATTTCTTGATATTTTAAAATGACTTCAAATTTGTCTGTTTTTTTTAACTCTCTTTTTTTATACTTTCAGTATAAATCAAGATACCTCACTTAGTTTCTTTTCCTATGTATATGAAGGCAATAGGATTGTTAAGGTGGAGGGACTTAGATGAGCAGTTTGGAATTTAGAATCACAAGTTTTAACATCCTCTCTTCCAACTCCCTGCTATATCTCTGGGGTATTTTGCACCTTTATGACTTGAATGTACCAGATACCATGCTAGACCCTGGATATGTAAAAAGGGATAGTTCAGTAAAATATACAAATTAAAAATCCCCATTAGAAAGTCACATGCAATCAGTGCCTTGACTTCTCTAGCTCTTAACTAAAAATCTCTGTAATAAGGCTTCTAACTTTTTTTATTCAAGTGTCTCTCTCCAAAGTTAACTTAATTATCAATCTGATCTTTTCTCAGTCCTCATCTTCTTTAAACTCTTGGCAACATCTGGCATGGTCACTTATCTCCTACTGTATACTTTGTTTTTTTAAGGTTTTTATGATATTGTTCTCTTCGGGATTTTCTCTAATCTGGCTGAATGTTTCTCATCAGTCTCCCTTTTTCATTTCATCATCTGTAACCTGTAGACAACAATGAATGTCTCTCAAAGGACTTTCCTGGATGCCTTCTCTTTTTGCTTGCTATATGTTACTTTGCTTAATAAACTCATCAGTTCTCATATTGCCATGTCTATATGAGTGAATCCCAAACCTATATATTTAGCGCTTATCTTCTGAGTTATCATGCATCTCCAATTGCCTCTTGAATAACTAGGTAATCAATAAAGGGGCATCAGAAGCTCATCATGGCTAAAACAGAACTTGATTATCCTTCCCCCACATATACTTCACTATTTTTAACTTATCTATTTACCATCAAAAGGACCACCCAAGCCTATAACCTCACTATTTATCCTAATCTCAATATAATCCTCTTCATTCTCCAAGTTCAAGGAGAAAATATGGTAAATAGCAGAAAAAATTCTAATACTATGTCAGGATTATATAATATTTAGCTCTACTATAGGCAAGGACCAGGAGGTTTAGAACATGATTTTCTGGAAAGCAAATGATACAGGATTATAGCCAAGAGATAGATAATTCTTATCTATCTTATCTATCCTGTAAAACTGAGTAAAAATTTATAAAGGGAAAAAATTATATTTAATGAAATAGAAGACTTTCAAGCATTCATAATTGAAAGACAAGAGCTTGAATGAAAAATTTGATATTCAAACACAATTCAAAAGAAGCATAAAAGGTAAATGTGAAAGAAAATATTGATACCACAAGATTAAACTATTTGCATTCCCAAATAAGAAGATGATAAATTTAAGTTAAATATGTTATTGTTATTAGGATATTTAGAAAGACACTACTCAGAGGGCATAGAATCTATTGTGTTTGATGATCTCAGAAGAAGAATGGATGCTAAAAAAAGAAGGATGCACTGGAGAAGAGGGAAGGGAGAAGATGAAGGGGTAAAATTGATTTCTCATTAAAAAAGACATGCAGGGAAGATATTTTATAGTAGGAGGGATAGAAGAAGTGAGCAATTCTTGAATCTCATTCTCATTTGAATTGGTTCAAAAAAAGAAGAGGGCCTTCTAGGTGGCACAGAAGATAGAGTACCAGGCCTGAAGTCAGGAGAACCTGAGTTCAAATTTGGTCTTAGACACTTGACACTTCCTAGCTGTGTGACCCTGGGCAAGTCACTTAACCCCAATTGCTTCAGCAAAAAAAGAAAAGTATATATAAACTTATAGTTGGTTTTAGAAATTTATCCCACCCAACTTGGAAAGTAGGAGGGTAAGAGACTAAAGGAAAGGAACAAGGTGATAAAAAGGATAGATTAAGGACAGTAAGTATCAAAAGCTGGATTTGAACTCTGCTTCTTCTGACTCCAGAGCCAGTACACTATCCACTACACTACGGAGACTACCTCCCAAAAAGATAGAAAACAGAACTTTAGCATCTTTAGTCTATGCTCTCAAATTTTTGTTCTGACACTTTGAAGACAATTTCCCCTATTTTGCATGATGGCATCCTAGCTGTCTTTGTGCTCTAGCACAACTTGCACTTCTTTCCTGACTTTTGTTTTATTTATTCAGCTGTCATTTACATGCTGATAGAACTTTATAGTACTGAAAAAAAAAGAGGTTTGCAAGGCTTACCATAGAAATAAATTAACTGTCCTAAAGCACTGTAAGAGTCTGTGATTGCTTCTGTCCCCTCTGTATCTGATACAAAATTAATTATGGCATCTCTTTTTAGCCAAATATTATATTAATGCCAAGACTTTTCATATCCCCCTGAGCTCAAGAGTTGAGATTTCTTTGAACATTATGAATATAAATTTTGAATGTTGTTAATATAAAGTACAACATAAAGTAAAATTTAAAGCATACAAACTCCTAACTAAACTTCAGCTTACTAATTGTACTCCCTCCACATGGTTTCCTCCATTTGTGTGTCAAATTGTTCCATCAGACTTTTCTAGCTTTCTCTGACTGTTCTCAATCAAATATAGAAAAAAGGAACTGAGCTATAGGATAAATGTCTATTTTTTCTTTTTTGTAATTCAAAGATAATCCTCATGGGCATCATGCATATCAAACTAACTCCCTCTTACAGTTATTTTCTAAAGACTAAATTGAGTTTCCTTTTTAAAAAGCTCTGTGATAAAATTTAATCACTAAATATTTATTGAACATCCATAATAAAAAGTCACAGTATTTGTGTAAAATACAAATATGTACAAGACAAAGTCCCTGCACTTTAGTAGCTTATAGATTAGTATAAAGATTAGACAAGTAAACTAAGATTGTTTTTCATATTAATCAATACATAAAAACCATGTGAATAATATAAACTAGGACCATAGAGGAAGATACTACTACTCAACTGTTTTGTATATCAATTTCTTGCTCCCTCAAAAGGAAGGGATAGATTATAAAATTATGTGATCCAGTGAACACTTCTGGCCATATAAATTAGGGATCATGTAATGAAAAAATGGTACATGTATTAGTCCTTGAAGTTACATGTAGAAGATTGTTAGGTGAAGATGAATGAGAGAAGATAGGCTTTAAATTTAATGGAATGACATAAACAAAATTTTGAGGCAAGAAAGGATAGTGTATATTCAGGGAATAATGAATGATATAGGGCTCTTTCTTGGGAATTAAGTATATTAGGACTAGAAACCTAGACTGGGGCCAAATTACAGAAGGTCTTGGAAGACAGGGTAAGAATTCTAGATATTTTTCAGGAAAGTTGAAGAGATGTCGGAGATTTTTCTTTTTTTAATAGAGGAGTGACATTCATAGGAACATGTATTATTCTGGATACATGCACACACATATATGTATACACAAACATATATACATATATACACATGCACACATTTAGATTTTGAGCTGAGATGAGAGGAGGTGGTCCAAAAGTCAGTAGACCAAGTGGAATATTACTGAAATAGTTCAAATATAAAGTGATTATAGTTTAAATCAGTGTAATAATGAGAAAATAAAGCAAAGACTTGGGAAAATAGGTATATCTCTATATATCTATATATGTATCTCTATAGGTAAGAATTAGGTAATTATTAGGAAGTAGGAAAAAAATTAGGAAAATTGGAAAGAGAAAGGATCATTGAAATTGACAGTTGTCAGAAGAATGAAGAAGAATTTGATAAGGCAAATTCACAGAGAAAAAGGTAGTGGCTAACCACTACTATTAATTATTGGTTGAAATAGAGAAAAATTAAAGAGGCCAAGCCAGTTAATATTAAGCATCTTAGTAAGTCAGGTTGCAAGGTCATATAGACCTTGGATTTGACATTGGAAACAGACATTGGATTTGATGCTTGAACATCATAATAGGTGCTGAAATACATATACACAGAGCCAAAACACATGTGTACATGGACATATGCACATATGTAGACATACAGTTGTTATTTTTCTCCAGAGATGCAGACATATTTACAACCATGTATTTGACATTTTATCCTGACCTGGCTGATTTTTAAAAATTAAACAGAAAAAAAATTTTTCTCAAATTGAGCTCATCTTAGCTTTTACATCATTGTTAACAATGACATAATATTTATATAGTGCTTTAAAGTTCATAAAGTCCCTTCTTCACTAAAGCCATTGGAAATAGGGCTAGTGTTAATAGTCCATATTTTATAGAAAGATTAAGAAATTAGTCTAAAGCTACCCAGGCATTCCAGTCCTTATACTAGAACTCTCTTCCTCTTCAACTTATATAGTCTCTGTTTTGGTCTCTGTCTTAGTCTCTCTCTCTCTCTCTCTCTCTCTCTCTCTCTCTCTCTCTCTCTGTCTCTTTCTCTCTTAGTCTCTCTCTCTGTCTTAATCTCTTCTCTCTCTCTGTCTGTCTGTCTCCTCCTCTCCTCCTTCTCCTACATACACAAATACACATCCATCCAGACATACACATATACTCTTGCTGGCAGACATTTGAATTAAACTTTAAGGCCAAGTTCAATTGACTTATTTTCTATTAATAGCTTATCTTCTTGGGCATTGATGGCCAAACAATTGTACAGAAGTGGTGAACAAAAGCAAACTCCTTTCTTAAACAGAATGAATGGAAGGTGTAATTTTTCTATTAAAAAGCAATGTAGAAAAAAAGTGTTGCAGTAAGCTGAAATTTGAAATTCAGTTAAGATGAAGAAATGAAGGAATCACTCTCTGGAAAACATTGAAAGATATCTGCAAACAATTGAAAAAGAATCCATCAGGCTCAGGGGTATGTGCTGATAGAACAGAAGCAGAATATTGACCTGAATAGGACTGACAAAGGAACATTCTGATAGTAAGAAGGTTGAGCTAGGAGTTGCTAATGGAGATGAAGGGAAGTATATTCCAAGTAGGCCATAGTTATATATTTAGAAAAGAAACAAAAATGAGTCTTTAATTGTCTACTTTGAAGAAACAGCTATTATGTTGTCATTACAAATTATATCATAATTATATTATGTTAATTATATTTCCTATATTAATGACAAGGAAAAGGAGAATTATAGGTAAAATAGGAGGAAGTGTTGGTTGACTTTTACTCCAGTGATCCAAATGAAATGTTAATGAGGGATAATATTGATTAAAAGTCAATGGGAGGATGACCTTCAACGTTTTGAAGTAGGGAAGGGGCAGACTTGAAGATGACCACAGCCAGGAATATTAGACTTTATCTTGTTCCTATGCTGTGTTTGATCTTTTTTTTCCCAGAATTATACAGTATGGAAAGTGGACTTGAAATTATTTTGAATAGATGTAGACTGTTGATAGAAAGTGTTTCTTGAAGGCTTAACCCTTTTTTTAAAATAATATAAACAGAATATGAAAATTGTATTTTAAAAATAATTTTATGCATTGTTTTCCTTTTAGCAGATAGCACGTGATCCTGTTTTTCTCTCTAATATTTCCTCCTCAGTTTGGTTCTAAAGAATATTCTATGGATAAGACAACTCATATTGATTTTGGAGTGATCTTTGGGGAAATGCGGACTAATCATTGCTCTTCACCTCAAATGTTTGATCTGTTGCCAAAAGGTGTTAACTATATCATCTTCTGTAACCTATTATTTCCTCTGAACCTCTTTTATACTCCTTCCAAAGTTATCATTTCTATTTGTCATTCTGACAAAATATTATAATCTTTTGATTTCTTGTCATCATAAAGATAAAGATGAATATCTCATTTTTAGAAGTAATTTCTTAAATGATTAGAAGACTTGGCAGCTTATGAACATAGTTTGAATATTGACCTCATATAGGCTTATGTGGTAGATGACTTTCCCTTTTCCCCACATTCATCTACAGTTACTACTATGTAAGAATAGAGTCTTAAAATACTGTATCATTTTTGGGTATCTAGAAATTGACAAATCCACCAACTTTAGCCAACCTGCTCCTGGATCAACTGACACAGGATGCAGTCATGATTCCCTGCATTCAGCAGCATGACACACAAAACAATGAAGCTACACAAAGAAATATGAAAGGGCCTTAATATGGGAAAATGGAAGCCACCTTAGTCAAAGGACAAGACATATAGTATTTATAATAGTGAGAGCTGAATGTCTTCCAACTGAATCTTTCTCAGGAGCAAGTCATAGATAATGATCATCTATAAATGGCTCCCATGCAGTATGAATGTTTTTGATGTTGGCCAAGGGGTAGAGGGGGAAAAATCATGGCTGACAGGTAGAGAAAAGACACATTTTCCATTAGTGCCCAGGTGTTGATTCATAAAGACCTAACTGACTCAGGACCATGGATAGCAACAAGTTCTATGACTTGATTTGAACAGTCCTGCTTTTAAAATACAATCAATCTTCAACTTTTGTGAAGGTAATATTCCTAGAAAACTGCTTGAAAGAAAACAGTTTGAATGTTGATATGTTGAACTTATGGGAAATAAGGGGTTAGATTTGCATGGTTACCCCAGATAATAATCTTTTGCTAGAGATTGCTAAAAATAGACTTTTCTATATACAATTCTTTATAACAAAATATTAATTTTGATAATGTATACTTTTCATAACATAGTAACTATGAAATAACTCACAAAATGCCGTATATAAAATAAAATTGTAACATGAAAGACATTTTTTCTTGCTAGTAATTCCCTAGAATTTCTTTGACTCTTTGTGCTAACATCTTGCTAAAAAAATGAATTTCAGACCATATCCACTTTTCATAACACATAAAATTTACCATAACATAAATACTGTACAGCAAATAAAGCTATTAAAATTAAAATATTTTAAAACTTGACTTTTAACTTCTATTATGTTAGATGGTTATGTGAGAGTGTTGTACTATACCATATACTTCTATAAGCTTCTCTAGCTGCCTTTTGAAAACCAAGGGAGAGATTGCTGGAATTTTATTTGTTGCTATTAGAAGACATCAAGACTGTAAAGGTCTCAAACCTCTTAAACTCTGTCTTTCAAGGCTGATGGATGGCATTGGAGATAGTGAAGGACATACTCGTGAAATACCCATGAAATAATCTGTCAGTGATGTCTGCTTCCTGAACTGTTTGAGATTATTAAGGATCTCTGATTATGGGAGCATAGAAGAGGTGAGTTGATATGTAACCTTTTTTGAGAAATGATCCATTTGGATCCCTACTGTACAATTAATATTAATAATTTTTATATTTTATATAAATAGTATAGAGATGATTAGATAAAACAGGTTATTTTATTTACCAGCCACAAGAATGCTGACAAAAATGTCTCCATACTGTTGTCAAATTCTCTGTCCAAACTCAGCATGGGTGTGATGCTTTTATTCTTTGTCAAGTCCCCCAACTTATTTTTATACCTCCAGATTATCCTCTCTTGCCTAGCATGAGAAGGAGAACATCTTATGACCATTTTATCACCACTTAGTCACCAGAGATGACTCTTGCCTTGCCCATCTTATGACCAATTAGTCATTTTTTGTCCAACTCTTGACTCCCTAGCTAATTTTCCATTGCTAGTAATGCATCATTTTTGGTTCTCACAAGAAGGTTTTGTATTTTATGTTGCCCCTCCAGAGTATTCAGGTATTGAATATGATATCAAAACCTGTCAAAACAAGGTCTTTGGGACCAGGGGCACATCAGATCATGAAGAAGATCTAAGGATCTCTTAATTAGAAAGTGTCCATGGACATTTTAATTAAGTGTTATTGATTTGGAGTTCTGCCTCAGTGGCTTTTCTTCGGATAGGACAATTTCAGAACCCACATCTTGAAGCTGCAGTTGAAGATGTGATTGGCAGCCTTGACACTGCCAGTCAGCTAGTCTGGCTAGGATAACAGCGGTTGCAAACATGACAGCAGGAAGCTTATCAAATGCTAAACTCTATCACTATCTTTTCAGTGGGCTTAGAGTGCAAAAGAATTGCACTATACTTTGGAAGCATAATTGTTACAAAAAACTAGAGTTTGAAAAGCAAACAGTGAAAATATGCTATAGCGAATGGGGCTCTCTTTGTAATGATAGGGCTAACAAGACCAGTGATGCTTCTTGTAGAATATCAGCTGTTCCACAAATTTGTGCATGTGTGTTTTATTTTTTCCTCTGCTGCACAAATGTATGCAGTTGAAAATGTGAAAATAAAAATGAAGTTACTAATAAAATGTGAATACTTAAATTTGCTAAAGTTAAACACATTCAAATGTTGAGGATTTAGCATTATTTTTAATTAAATTTTCTAAATTCTTAACCACTGACTGAATAGTTTGTAGTTTGTTTTTAAAATATATTCAATCTTATTTAATTTCAATTCTCACACACTGAAAAGGCAACTTAAAAAATTGTGCATTAGATATGTTCAGATAACTAAAATAAAATATACTTAAATTTGCACTCCAGTGCATCAGCTTTCTATTTGGAGATGGATAGTATATTTTATCGAGTCCTTTGGAATCTTATGAACTTTGTGTTGATCAAGAGTTTCTAAGCCTTTCAAAATCATTTATCTTTACAATGTTGTTGTTATTGTAGAAATTGTTCTACTGATTCTGCTCACTTTATATCAGTTTATTTAGGTTTTCTCATTATTTATTTATTTATTTATTTTATTTTGTTATTAAAGCTTTTTATTTGTATAACATATGTATGGGTAATTCCCCAGCGTTGATCTTTACAAAGCTTTCCATTACAAATTTAACCCCCAGTCCCCTCCCCTCTCCTAGATGGCAGGAAGTCCACTACATGTTAATAATGTTGAAATGCTTGAGAAGTTATGCAATAAAAATCCTATCTACAAGAAAAAAAAAGAATCAGAGAAAAGCAACACAATGCAAGCAAATGTCAATAGATATCATGAAAATATTACGTTGTGGTCCATATTTCATATCCCTCTCTCTGGGTGCATATGGTTTTCTTCAGTGAACAATTGGAACTGGTTTGAGAAAATTCTTTGTTGCAGAGAGTCATGTCCATCAGAATTGATCATCATGTAATACTGTTGTTGCTGTGTATGATGATCTCCTGGTTCTGCTCGTTTCACTCAGCATCAGTTCATGCAAGTCCCTCCAGGCCTCTCTGAAATCGTCCTGCTGGTCGTTTCTTACAGAGCCATAATATTCCATAACATT
>JAJPUD010001993.1:41726-55730 GCA_023553655.1 Myrmecobius fasciatus
ATCCCCCTAGTAAAAATAAAGTTCTCAAAAGTCCTTTCCTTTTTACCTTTTTATGCTTCTCTTGAGTTCTGTGTTTGGGTGTCGAATTTTTTGTTCAGATCCGGTCTTTTCATTAGAAATAGGTGAAATTCACTTATATCATTGAATGACCATCTTCTTCCCTGGAGGATGATGCTCATTCTAGCTGGATAAGTTATTCTTGGTTGTAATCCAAGTTCCTTTGCCTTTCGGAATATCTGGTTCCAGGCCCTTTGATCCTTCAGTGTGGAGGCTGACAGATCCTGTGTGATTCTAATTATTGATCCTCAGTATTTGAATTGTTTCTTTCTAGCTGGTAGCAGAATCTGTTCCTTAGTGCTATAGCCCTGAAATTTAGCCACGTTATTCCTTGGGGTCTTAATTTTGGGGTCTCTTTCAGGAGGTGATCGGTGAATTCTTTCAATGGTGATTTTGTCCTTTGATTCTACAATCTCAGGGCAGTTTTCTTTCAGGATTACCTGGAAGATAGTGTTTAGATTCTTTTTTTCATCGTGGCTTTCAGGAAGTTCAATAATCCTTAGATTGTCTCTCCTAGATTTGTTTTCCAAGTCAGTTGTTTTTCCTAGGAGATATTTCATATTTTCTTCTAATTTTTCATTTTTTTGTTTTTGTTTGACTGATTCTTCAAGTCTTAGTGAGTCATTCACTTGCATTTGTTCATTTCTTATTTTTAAAGTGTTGTTTTCTTCAGTCACCTTTTTAAGCTCCTTTTATAACTGGCCAATTTGTTCATTGCACTCTTTTTCCACTTCACTAATTTTATTTTTCAATAAATTGGTGTCTTTTTCATATCTCTTTTGCAGGGCATCATATCCTTCTTGCAAGACACTGTATCCTTCTTGCACTGATTTCAGTTTATTTTCCCATTTATCCTCCAGCTCTCTTTTGAGGTTCTTTATGCAATCTTCCAGAAAGGCCTTTTGAAAAAGTGACCAGTGATGGTCTTTAATACCTTCATCTGGTATTTTATCTAAAGGAACCTCAGCATCTGGGGTCAACACTTCTTTGCCTTGATAAAAGCTGTCTATGGTGAGAGCTCTCTTTTGCTTTTTCATTTTTTTTTAGACAGCGTGGATATCTCTTTAAGGTAGGGGGAAAAAAAAACGGCGGCTGAAAAGCTTTGCCCTGGGGCACTTCGGCGAGTTAACTTAAGGTGCTGGGCCGGTGGGGGCTAGGACTAAGTCCGAATTACTCCTTAAACAAGGCAAGTCTACCAGAACACCTGCCCCCAATCAGGGCAGAGTGTCCCGAGTGCCTCAGATAAACTCCAGGTGTTTGGAATTTGGAGTTTGGAGTTTGGAATTTCTGCCAGGATGAGCTGAGCTGAGTCCCACCCTCACTTCCGGCCTGCACAGTTGTCGTCTATTTATCTCTCTGTCCGAGTCAGACTAACCTGATATGAAGTTCTCCAGAGAGCCGTGCCCAAATATTTCTGAGTTCGTTGACTTGAAGATCAGTTCAGAGGCTTATTTTATTGTTGATTTGAGAGAAGATCGGAGGAAAGGCAGAAAGTCAGCTTTTAACTCCACGATCTTGGCTCCGCTCCTCAATTCTCGGTTTTCTCATTTTTAAAATCATTTCATTTATCTTTTCTTATAGCACAACTTTAATAATATTCATATATCATAACTCGTTCAGCTCCTTCCTGATCGATGTACATCTCAGATTCCAGTTCTTTGCTGACATGAAAAAAAATTAATATAACGACTTTTTGTACATAGGGGTCCTTTTCCTCTTTGATCTCTAAAAGGTATCCCAATTACATGCATTACTGTCCCAAAGAATATACACAATTTAGAGTTTTGGCCGTATATTTCCAAGTAGCATTACAGAATGGCTAGAGAATTGAAAGTTCCTCCAAAATTGTCGCAGTGTATGTGTTTTCCCACATACTCTCTAGTATTGAATATTTTCCCTCTTTTTGGTCATCTTAGCCAATCTGATAAGTACCAGATAGTATCTTAAGAGCTATTTTAATGTGCATTTCTCTAAGTGACTTAGTTGTTTTTTATATACATACATACATACATACATGTATATATATGACTATTGATAGCTTAGATTGCTTCTGAAAACTTCATATTTATAGCCTTTTGAGAAAGGTTCTTATTCTTATAAATTTACTCAGTTTTGTATATAATTTTAGAACTGAAAACTTTTATCAGAGAAACTTGATGTAAGAATTTTTTAAAAAATTTTCCTGGTGTGTTTTACATTTTGACTGTTCGTTTTGTCTGCACAGAGATTTAAAAAAAATAATTGAAATTGCCCATTCAACCTATTGAGAACCTTTCTATCTCTTGTTTGGTATTAAACTCTCCCCTTCATATTTATGACATATTTTCTTATATGTTACTCTAATTTGTTTATGATATGATTCTTTTTGACATCATAAATATAATAATAATGATGACTGTATCCTATTACCATTTGGTTCATGTCTTGCTATAAGGTTTTAAATTTAAGTTTCTTCAAGAATACTTTCTATTTTCCTAATTAAAAAAACAGTTGAAGGGATAGCGAGGTGGCACAGGGTAGATCACTGCCCTGAAGTCAGGAGGACCTGAATTCAAATTTGACCCCAGACACTTAACACTTCCTAGCTGTGTGACCCTGGGCAAGTCATTTAATCCCAATTGCCTCAGGAAAAAAAAATAGTTGAGTTTTTGACTCAATAGCAAAGATCTTTGGGTTTATAAGTTCTAGGATACAAGTATTCCATGAATCAAACCACTCTGATTTCTTCCCAGTACTGTGTTGTTTTTTTTTTTTTTTTTTTGTTTGTTTGTTTTTTTTATCATGGCCTTCAGGAACAGTTTGAGTTTTGGTACTATTAAGCCTCTTTGTTCTTATTTTTAATTTTTATTGATTTTTTTTAATTAAAACTTTTTATTTGCAAAACATATGTATGGGTAATTCTTCAACATTAACCCTTACAAAGCTTTCTGTTACACATTTCCCCCCCCCCTACTTCCCACCCCTGCCCTAGATGTAAGCCTCTTTGTTCTTGTTATTTTTCATTAATTATTTGATATTTTCCATCTTTTATTTCCGTAGATGAATTATTTATTTATTTTTTTTTCTGTTTATGAAGCGATCCTTTGGTAGCTTAATTGGTATAACACTGAATAAGCAAATTACTTTAGATAATAGCCATTTTATCATATTGAGTCAAACTATTCAAAAACAATTACTATTTCTCAAATTATTTAAATTTCTCTTTGTATAAAGAATGCTTCATAATTATGCTTATATGGATCTTGTATGTGTCTTAGGAAGTAGAGTTCCAAGTAGTTTAAGCTGCCTGCAAGCTATTTTAAATGGATTTTCTCTGTTTCTTCCTGTTGTATTTTGTTAGTAATATACAGAAATGATAATTTATGTGGATTTATTTTAAAAAGTTACAACTTTGCTGAAGTAAATTTTTTCCATTAAATTTTTAATTAACTCTAGGGCTCTTTAAGTCAGTTTCTCTTTTGCTGTGGTTATTTATTCTATTAAATATCTAAAGAATAGTTAATTCTAATATTACATAAACTTTTAGAAAATAGAAGAAAGGGTACTATTAAATTCCTTCTAATACACATATGAGAGTTTGATACCAGAGAGATCCAAAACACCTAAGGAAAACTATAGATCAATATCCTTAATGATATTGATACAAAATTTTTACATCAAATTTTATTAATCAGACTATAACAACATATTACATAGATCTTATAAAATGACAAGGATATTTTATACAAGGAATGCAGGGCTGCTTCTAAATTAGGAAACCTATCAATATGTTTGAAAATATTAATAAAAATAATGATTGTAAAAATAAATGTAGGAAAAAACTTTTGACAATATACAATACCCATTCATATTAATAACAACAGAAAGCATGGGAATAAATTAAACTTTCTTTATAATGATTAGTAGTATTCATTTAATACAAAGAATCAACATTAGGAGAATAAGCTAGATACTTTTAAAACAAGATTATGTGTAAAGCAAGGATGTCTTTTTCATCATTAGCATTCTATATTGTGCTAGGAATGCTAATTATAGCAATAAGGTTAAAACAAACTCTCACTGACTTTTTTCCTTTTGGATTTATTGATCAGAATATGGTGTGGTACATTTTTTATGTTTTTGTAAAGAGCTTTGTTGAGGGAGCTATTTTATACTTACTTCTACTTTGTCTTTTTGACTTCTCTTTTGCATAGTTTACAGCAAAGAAGTATCTATTTTTTTAGACATGTTGATGTCTTGCAGCTCAGACATAACTTCATTGGACCCCTGTACTGAAAAAAAAAAGAAATATCAGTAATTTGTAAAATGCTATGTTATTTAATCAGTTTCTCAAGAAGATTTTATAACATGACTATTCTGTCCAGAGGTTGTGTTAAGTAGTGTACGTACAAAGATTAAAAACAAAACAATGCATTATCTTAAGAATCTTACATTTTTCTTGGTTCCTGATATGATATGTTGTCTAATGATGAGCCTTGGTAAGTTCAGATATTGTTGTCACTATGGTGGCAACAAGGCAATGAATTTCTCAGGCAAAATACTCATAAATATCACTTGTGGAGGAAATAGAGATCAGTGATCTCTGTATTTTTTAAGATATGATCTATTTCAATGAGATAATGAAATTTTTTGACATCTAAATGTTGTATTAGTTTTTCCATTTTTTTGGAGGGGGAGCTCAGGTGAAAGATTCATATAAAATGTATTGTAACCTTTGAAGGAGACTAAAGATCCTCTGAAATAGAGAAGGAAGGATGTTTTCAGGGAAGGTGAACAAGTTGTGCAAAGGCATAGAGAGGAGATGTGACTATTGTTTGTTAATCTAGTTGCATGAAGGAGAATATTGAATAACAAGACTAGAAAGATAAGTTGGAGACAATTTGTCAAGTGCTTTAAATGGCATACAGAATATTTTTTATTTTAACTTAGTGAGCCATTGCTTTTATTGACAAAAGAAAGTTACATAGTGAGACCTTGTTAGGAAGGTTCTTTTGATATAAGTATAAAGAGGATGGATTAAAGAGAATGAAAATCTTGATAAAGCAGTAGTAATTAGAATGTCAGTAATTGACTATTAGTAAGTCCATGTGAGAAGTGATGAGAACCTAAGTTAGAGTAATAGTTTTGTGAATAAGATAGTAATGTAAGTGTCCTCTGACAGAACAGAGAAAAAGTCAACCTGTTGGAAGCATAGTTTTGAATAGATATGGACCCAGAATTTATTTTCCACTTTGAGTACTATTTTAGGAGTTCTAAGTATGAAAGGGAATGTTCCAGATCCTGCTTGTAACTCAATTGTAGTAGTAATTATGAGAAATTACTAATAGAGTGACATGTAAACCATAAAAAGTCTTATTTCTAAAATATATAAAGAAACTGCTCAAATTTATAAGAATACAATCCTGTATTGATAAATGGTCAAATACAATTTTGAGATGAAGAAATTAAAACCATTTCTAGCCATATGAAAAAATTCTCTAAACCACTGTTGATCAGAGAAATGCAAATTAAAACAACTCTGAGGTACCATTGACTAAGATGACGGGAAAAAATAATGATGAATGTTGGGGGGGATGTGGAAAAACTGGAACACATATTGTTAGTGGAGCTGTGAACTTATTCAATCATTTTAGAGATCAATATGGAATTATATCCATAGTTATCAAACTGTGAATACCCTTTGATCCAGCAATGTCTCTACTAGGTCTCTTTCCCAAAAAGATCATTAAAAAGGGAAAAGGATCCACATTTGTAAAAACTTTTTATAGTGGCTAGGAAGTGGAAACTGCACGCCCACTAGGAGAATGGCTGAATTAGCTATGGTATATGAATGTTATGGAATATTACTGTTCTATAAGGAACGATTAGCAAGATGATTTCAGAGAGACCTGGAGAGACATAAATGAACTGATGCCAAGTGACGTGAGTAGAACCAAGAGAACATTGTACTTAGCAACAACACATTATCTATGATCAATTCTGATGGATGTGGATCTTTTCAATAACGAGGTGATTCAGGCTAATTTCAAGAGACTTGTAATGGAAAGAGCCATCTGCATCCAGAAGGACTATAGGGACTGAATATGGGTCACAACATAGTATTTTCACTTTTTTATTGTTGTTTGCTTGCTTTTTTCCCTCATTTTATCTCCTTTTTAATCTAAGTTTTTTTCTTGTGCACCATGATAATTGTGGATATTTGCATAAAAGAATTGTGCATGTTTAACATATATTGGATTACTTGTTGTTTAGGGGAGAGGGTAGGGGGAACCTAGGGAGAAAAAATTTGGAATACAAGGTTTTGCAAGGGTAAATGTTGAAAAGTATCTTTGTATATATTTTGAAATAAAAAGCTATTATTTAAAAAAGATCGGTTAAGATTTCAAAGAGCAAATACTCAATTAACAGAGTTGACTTCCCTTTTGAAAGTATGTTTTTCACCAAGTACATATGCAGTTTACTGTGGAATTATGAAGTATGTGATATTATTAATAACTCATATTTTTTAAGATTTGTGAAGTGCCTAAGATGAAAATTCCCAGCAATATGGTAGTCAAATTCTGGAACTCCCAGGTTAAGGAATAAATTTGGCAAGCATCCAGAAAGAAATATTTCAAGTATAGTGGAACCATAATCAGAACAACACAAGATTTAACAGTTTATACATTAAACAATCAGAGAGTTTGGATTATAATATTCTAGAAAGCAATGGAGCTAAGATCACAACCAAGAATTACTTATCCAGCAAAACTCAGTATAATCCTTCAAAGGAAAAGACACATTCAGTGAAATAGAAGACTTCAAAACATTTGTGATAAAAAGACCAAAGCTGAATAAAAAATTTGACTTTCAAATATAGGACTTAGGAGAATAAGGGGAGTAATCAGGAAAAGGAAATCATAAGGGACTTAAAAGTATAAGTTCCTACGTGTGCATCCCTACATGGAAGGATGATACTTGAAACTCATAAAAACTCATTTTTATGGAAGTAGGGAATATATATATATATATATATATATATATATATATATATATAGACAGAGGACACAGTTGTGAGTTGAATATGAAGAGATATATAAAAAATTAAGGAATGAGAGAGCAATGTAGTGGGAAAAAGGAAAAGAGAGAAATGGATTGATGTAAATTATCTGCCACAAAAGAGATAAGAAAAAGTTTTTATATTGGTGAAGAAGAAGAGGAAAGCAAGGGGGAGTGAGTGAACCTTATTCTCATCAGATTTGACTCAAAGAGGAAATCACATATTCAGTCAGTATGGGCATAGAAATCTATCTTTCCCTGCAGGAAAGTAAGAGAAGAAAGGGATGCAAGAAGGAATGAGGGTGATAGAAGAGAGGGCATAGTGAGGGAGGGAGAAGTCAGAAGCAGTACACTTTTGAGGAAGGGCAGGGTGAAAGAGAATAGAACTATATGGGTGGGAAAAGCTATAGGAATTGTGAAAAGAATTTTGAAGAAAGGTTCTTTGATAAAGTTCTCATTTCTCATGTGTATAGGGATTAAATTTATTAAAAAAAAGTCATTCCCCAGTTGATAAATGATCAAAAGATATGATCTATGTCTAAAAAGCTATTACATCATACATACCCTTTGACCTAATAATACCACTACTAGGCAGACATCCCAAAAAGATTTTTTTTTAAAAGGAAAATGACATATATACAAAAATATTTATAGCAGCTCTTTTTTCAAAGAAAAAATTGAAAATTGATGGGATTTCCATCAATTGGGGAATGGATGAATAAGACTATGATGGAACACTATTGTTCTTTAAGAAATAATGAGCAGAATGCTTTCAGAAAAACCTGAAAGCCCTCCATGAGCTCATGCAAAGTAAATTGTGCTGTATACAAAGTAATAGCAATGTTGTAGGATGATCAACTATGAATGATTTTGCTATTCTCAGCAATACAACATTATCCTGGACTGTTCTGAAGAGCTTAAAATGAAAAATGCTAAATATGTCCAGAGAAAGAATTGATTGTGTCTCAATACAGATTGAAGCACACTTTGATTTTTTAAATTTTATTTTTTGAGGGTTTTTTGGGGGGTGTTTTTTGTTTGTTTATTTTGCAACATGACTTTTATGGAAGTGTTTTGCGTAACTTCGCATGTACCTTCTCAACAGGGAGATGGTGCTGAAGGAAGGGAGAGAACCTACTTTAACAAAATTTTTAACAAATGTAAATATATATGAAATATGTATACACACATGCACATATACATACACACATATATGAATATTTATTTTAATAAATGTAAATATATAAAATATGTACACACATATACATATATAATACACACACATATATATATATATATATACATATATGTAAAAATTTATAAAGTGCTTTTCTCTGAGATAGTGTATAACTATTATCCTCCTTTCTGGATTTACACTGTTAAAAACTGAGTTAAATGGCTTCAGTGTTTGAATCTAAGTTCTAATGCTTTTGATAATTCTGGCTAACTTAAAAGTTATATGAAATATATCATCTCTGAAGGAAAAAAATTGGGAGGATTTAACTATTTATTACTTCAATTCTGCACTTGAGATTACATCCATAATCATACTGCTAGTGGGTGGTCCCAGAAAGCTTATTAGTATGAATATGCTTTAATCTCCAGTTATTTTGTCAGAATTTGAAATTTTATCCTGCTTATATATTTGAGTCTAAATAGCAATTATATGATATAAAAACAACTGGTTATTTCCCTTGGGAAGCAGGGTGAGAAGAAAGTATGTCAAACAATGAGCAGAACCTAAAGATGCTTGATAGAGATTCCACACAACAAGGATAGATTTTTAACAAGTAGAGCTGTTTTACATTGGAATAAGTTTTTAATAGTAATGAACTCTCTGTCAATGAAAATATTCAAGTAGGGAGAGCATGGCCAGAATATTAGAACACTAGCTCCCTAAGGAACTTAAAAAATAGGAACATAACATTTGTATCCTTCTATAGGAATTTTTTAGAGTTAACTGGGAAAACTGGAAAATTGTACTTTGTCCCTCCTCTACGTGTATTTCTTTTTTTTTTTTAAACTAATGTTCTGTATATTATGTAAACAGCAAAATTACATTCAAAACAGTTGACAACTCAATACTGCTTTCATAGTTGTTTACAGCGATCATTTAATATTATTTTTAAACTTGACATTGAAGATTAACAATAATGTATAGAAATTGACTTTTTGTTTTCAAATAGGGAGTTGGCAGAGTTTTGTCACACACCTCTAAGAAGTGAGTCATGAAGTAAGGGAGTTTGTATTGCTTCTCTGTCGAACAGTTTTCCTTGTATTCCTGTTCAGCATTTACAAACTTCCTCCTTCTGTGCTCAGTGTGTTTCAACTGTCTGATCAGAGAGTCCTATGGGACTAGCAGAAGCAAATTGAGGCTGCATAGGTGGGGATGTGGAGGTGTAAGGAATCCTATGCTTTTACTTATGGTCTCTAGACCAAAATAAATACCCTGGTGTCTGGATATTTGAAACTCTAATATAGCTCTAAATAGATCACTAAGCTGAAAGTTAAGAGATCTATCTGTATGCTACTTTCAACTCTGCCACCAACTTTTTTGTGATTTCTTGAAAGCTACATAATCATTTTTTGGATCTATTTCTTTTATATTTGTCTTAATTTTTCTTCAAAGTGTTGAGAAAATTAATTGAAATATTTGAACTACTTATTAAAGCTCTAGAAAATATTTATATTTTAAATATAGTTTATTTCATTACGTATTTCCCAATTACATTACTTTTTTGAGTCATTTTTTAAAGATTTTGAATTCCAATTCTACATATGAATATATATGTGGTCATGCAAAACATTTCCATATTAGCCTTGTTGCAAAAGAATATACAAAACCTCAAGTAAAACAAAGTGGAAAAAAAACATTAGCAGTTGTATAGTTTTCTTATCTCCTACTGTCATTAGTGTTGTAACCTATCTTTCTGTTAGTGATCAAGCTAAAGACATATTAAGAATGGCAGGATGAGAACAAAATTACCCTGAAAGGGAGTGTCTTCTGAAACTAGAACTGGTTTCAACAGGTTATATGAACTTTCCCACCTTATGATTATAGCAACTAAGTGGTTTTTAAGACTATAAAGTACACTCCTTATCTGACCATAGATGAAGGCTCTCTTGCAGAAATACAAATCTTTCTGAACTTTCTGAGTGCCCATTATCTTTAAGTCTGAGATCTTATCCTTCATATCACTTAATGAAATCACATAGAACTAATAATAATATTTAGTTTTGCATCAATTATGTAGATTTAGCACATAATGGGGTACAGAGAGAATCAAAAAATTTGTATTTATTAAGTGCTTTCTAAGAATAAAAATAATAGTTTAGTTTTAAGCAGTCCTTTGCAGTTTACAAAGAACTTTAGTCATACATGTGTAAACACCTATTAGGTATTATCACTATTACTACCTCTATTTTGCAGTTGTGGAAACAGGGTTTCAGAGAGATCGAATGATCAGAGATCATTCTAAAACCATGGTCTTTTAACTCCCAATTTAATGTTCTTTATACTATATGTCTAATGAAATTGAACCTTAAATTGGGGATGAGAAAGAAGTATCTGAAAAATAGACATTGGACTACTTGAAAAAAATATTTTTTTTCATGATACTATATGTTTTATTTTATTTTTTATCATTTTCCTTTTGAAGCGCATTTTTTTCTGATAGAATATCACCACGTGAAAGAGAGAAGACATTTCTCTTTACATTTGGCTGTTACTTTGGTTTATGTTATACATATTAGCATATCTGGGGCTATTTTTTATTTTTATTTTTTTGTTTAGGCAGTTGGAGTTAAGTGACTTGCCCAGGGTCACACAGGAAGTGTTAAGTGTCTGAGATCAGATTTGAACTCAGGTCTTCCTGACTTCAGGGCTGGTACTCTATCAACTGTGCCATCTAGCTGCCCCTCTGGGGCTACTTTTTAAAAGACTAGCTAGTTTTATTTTCAAGATGTCATAGGAAAGAATCTTAGAAATTTTCCTTTAAAAGATCTCAATTATTTTTGCTGATATGAATTTTGAATTCTAGTGTTATATGTTTTAAAGAGAATAATCTCACATGTATAACATGGAATACAGCTATCTGAGAGAAGCTATTTAAGTAAATGAATGAAAAATAGAATGAATTAAATTTTTACTAATCTGAATTTATATGATCTATTGAGAATATATTGCATATTTGGCACGGTATATTGTATGTTCCTTTTTTTTTGCTTTTTGCTGAGGCAATTGGGGTTAAGTGACTTGCCCAGAGTCACACAGCTAGGAAGTGTCTGAGACCAGATTTGAACTCAGGTCCTCCTGACTTCAGGGCTGGTGCTCTAACCACTGCGCCACCTAGCTGCCCCAAAATGGGACTCTTTTTTTTTTTTTTGCTTTTTGCTGAGGCAATTGAGGTTAAGTGACTTGCCCAGGGTCACACAGCTAGGGAATGTTAAGTGTCTGAGATCAGATTTGAACCCAGGTCCTCCTGACTTCAGGGCTGGTGCTCTATCCACTACGCCACCTAGCTGCCCCTATATTGTATGTTCCTAAGCATTATGGTAGAGGTATAGAAAGAATTATTTGTTTACATGCATTAAAGTATGGTTTGAAGGCCCTTTGACTATGGTACCTATCATATATTGAAGGTATTTTGTGGGTCAGAATATTCTATAAACTATAGTTCAAAATCCTCTAGCAACATATTTGCTTTTACTTTATTTTCTTGAAGCATATGTTTGAAACTAGGTGATACAGAGAACAGATAGCAGCGTTTATAATCAGGATGACCTGAGTTTAAATTTGGCCTTTGATATTTACAAATTATGTGACCCTGGGTGAGCCACTCAATCCAAATTTACCTGTTTCCTCATCACCAAAATAAAAATTTCACCTCTACTTCTGAGGGTTGTTGTGAAGATCATGTAATGTAATAGTAAAATGCTCAGTCCAGTGCCTGACACATGCACAGTAAGCATTATATAGATGTTATTTTAATTATCATTTTTATTGTGCTGAATAGCCACTTGTTAATTATATTTTCAGGATTGAGGGAGAAAGACCTTTAAGGGAAGAGGCCTTTCATGAATAGATTCAGGGCTTAACAAGATCTCTTCCAACCCTTAAATTTATGATTCCTTTTATTCATAGAACACATTTAATTCACAGCAAATATATTTGATAAAATAAAGTGGAACATTTCTCCTCCCCCTCCCACTTTTCCTCATAAACACTTAACTCACTCTGATATCTCCATGACCATCTGATATTTGGTTTTTTATCTACTGGAGGAATGGTGATTGGTAATCATCTTCCTGTATTGGAACTCTCCTTAGTGAGCCTTCTCAGTTTATGGTGAAAGAGGTCTTTCTCTTATCCAGGTTACACCAGAAAGGAGAAAATTCTAACATGAATTCTGCTATATAACTCTTAAAATTCATCAATTCCACATATCTCTGAACTGACTAACCTCTCATCTAATATCTTCTATTTTATTTAAATATCATCTAACTTTTGGTCACAAATATATTTTATTTCATTGATAGAGTCATAAAACTTTGGTCAGGCAAGTGTCTCCAGAACTCAACCTTCCTTGATACAGGGTGAGAAAATCCTTAACCTTTTCATTGTTCTATTTTATATAAATAGCAATATCTATACCCCCTAGACCAAAAGACAAGTGATTCAAATACAGGAGCTACAATTTCAGATTAAGTATTATTTCTCGACTTTCAGAGTTGTCTCTGTAGCTCCAAAGATTTGTTTCTTGATGACAGTCCAAATATTACCATTATATTTCCTAGTGTTTGGCAACTAGTAGATGCTTAATACATGTTTATTGATTACTTCACATATGTGGAACTTATATTTGTTTTATGAATGAATGAAACAACAAAGCTGTTTTCCTCACAGTAACTTTGTAAGATACATCAAATCTTTTTATCCAAAATGGATTAATGAAAATACCTGTGCTTTATTCATAGCAAGCAGTGAGTGGGTGTTAAGAATTGAGCCTTGAATCAAGATCTTTTGATTCAACCCTCTTGGCCTATTAGGCCTAACCCATTTCCATTTTTTAAGTAAGAATGGGTTGAAGCCTGCAATACTTGCTTGCTATAGAAATGGGTGAAATTCAGCCAGTTATGACAAGGGTTATTACTGAAATACTTCTTAGTTAGAGGTAATATGGGCTTAGATCAAAAAGTTTTGGGAATGGGCATGTGCATGATAATGGAAAAATAGACAAGAGATAGTCTTGGGAAGAGGATCAGTTGCTGTTGATATGACAAGTGCTAGCTTATTTTTCTGCTTCTTTTCTTCTTCCTCTTACCCCCATCCTCCTCATTCTCCTCTTCCTCCTCCAGCTTGGAGTGGTGGAAGTAGTATTTACTTACAGATGTGCAATTGTATTTCTTTATATATGAATATACATATTCATATATATATGTGAATCTTTATTTCTGACAGCTTGTTTTTTTTTATTGTGAGGATGTGCAGATAATTTTATTTATTTATTTATTTATTTTTAAAATTTTATTTTATTTGCATAACATATGTGTGGGTAATTCAACAATAACCATAACATAGCTTTCCATTACAAAATTTTCCCCCCAACTCCCCACCCCTCCCCCAGATGGCAGGACATCCACTACATGTTAATTATGTTAAAATATTGGCAAATCGAATACATGTATACCCATTTCCAAACTTATCATTGCTGTGCAAGAAAAATCTTATCTACACAAATGATATATCAGATAAAGGAAACATAATGTAAGCAAACATCAATCAAGGAGTATGAGAATGTTATGTTGTGGTCCACATTTCACATTTCATTGTTGAAGAGAGCCATGTCCATCAGAATTAATTGTCATATAGTACTGTTGTTGCCGTGTATAATGATCTCCTGGTTCTGC
>JAJPUD010001993.1:71584-85662 GCA_023553655.1 Myrmecobius fasciatus
GGCAACAACAGTACTATATGACGATCAATTCTGATGGACATGGCTCTCTTCAACAATGAAATGTTTCAAACCACCTCCAATTGTTCACTGAAGAAAGCCATATACACCCAGAGAGAGGGATGCGAAATGTGGACCACAACATAACATTCTCATACTCCTTGATTGATGTTTGCTTACATTGTGTTTCCTTTATCTGATATATCGTTTGTGTAGATAAGATTTTTCTTGCACAACAATGATAAGTTTGGAAAAAAAAAGATTTAGAAAGGGAACAGTTAGTCAGTGATGGGATAAAGAAACCTACTTTGGGGATGTGAACTAATTATTTATATTTTGTCCCTCGTTTATTAGTGACTGGGAAAGAAATCAAGATCAGAACATGACTCTCTTCAACAATGAAATGTTTCAAACCAGTTCCAATTGTTCAGTGAAGAAAGTCATATACACCCAGAGAGAGGGATATGAAATGTGGACCACAATATAACATTCCCATGCTCTCTATTGATGTTTGCTTGCATTGTGTTTCCTTTCTCTGATTTTTTTCTTGTAGATACGATTTTTCTTGCACAACAATGATAAGTTTGGAAATATGTATACATATATTCAATTTGTCAAGTATTCTAACATAATAATCATGTAGTGGATATCCTGCCATCTAGGGGAGGGGTGGGGAGTAGGGGGGAAAAATTTTGTAACAGAAAGCTTTGTAAGGGTTAATGTTAAAGAATTACCCACACATATATTTTGCAAATAAAATAAAATAAAAAATAAAAATAAATTTTTAAAAAGAAAAAAAAAAAGAAAATGCCATCTACATCCAGAGAGAGAATTATGGGAACTGAAGGTGAATCAAAGCATATTATTTTCACCTTTTTTTTTGTTTGCTTTTTTTTTCTTGTAGTTTTTCCCTTTCATTTTATTTTTTCTTTCATAACATGACTAATATGAAAATATGTTTAAAAGAATTGCATGTATTTAATTTATATCAGCTTACTTGTCTTATAGAGGTAGGAGCTAAGAGAGGGAGAAAAATTTGGAAGACAAAGTCTTACAAAAATGAATGTTAGAAACTTTTTATATACATTTGAAAAATAAAATACTATTGAAAATTTAATTAGAAAAAGAATTTCAGATATCTCCACTGTCTGGAACATCAGAAAACCTAATGAGGTAAAGCCTGATAGATGGACAAAAATCTAATCCTTAATTATTCAATGTTTCTTTCTCTGTCTACCACACTTTGGCAGTGCTGCAGAACTTGTAGCAGAATTCAACTCCACTTCTCCTTTTCACTGTCTAGAAAACCAAAAGAAAGAAGCTTTTTCTGTCATTACAGAATTCTGCTGCAATTTTACTTAGATACAAAAATAAGAAAAAAATGGAAGTGGGGTGGGAAATCAAGAGTATAGATAGCTTGACTGAAACAAAGGACCTGGAAACCCCCTAAATCTGGTTCCATTCTTTCCCCATCCCCATTCCATCCATCCATGTTCTCTTTTCCCTTCCCCCTCCAGATTTTACTTGGGGCAGAGACTAAGGTTAGTGGAATTTTGGTGGGAGGGAGTGGAGAGATCTTTGAGATCCATCCCCCAGGAAAACTGCCATCTTAGGTGACAGTCAGAAAGTAAGCAGTGGAGTAATATAAGGAGAAAAAAAGACTGAAATTGCCAAAAGTCTTAAGAGGTAGAATGCTCACTAAAGACCTGTAGCATAAACAGAAGCAGCAACAGGGAAGACAATAATAAAAAAAGAAAAAATGACTCCAGAGCAGGGAAAAAAGCTCAGTCATTTAAGAATAATATTTCAAGACAAACAAAAATGAATCGAAACCTGATGAGGCAGAACACCCAGTGGATTCCTAAGAGCATGGAATTACAGCATGATGTTCTTGTAGAGTGTAAAACAGAATAATTTTTACACGAGGGAATCAGAAACAAAGGAGACAACGGAATATTTGTAGACTAATTTGTTAAGAAATACGTGTTATACTCTTGGTAGCATGATACTTCCTACCCTTTCTTAAATTAAAATTGTACTGATACTTCACTGACATAAAAGGTATCCTATATTCCCAAAGGCTTTCTTGTTGGAGCTCAAACAGTGCTAACTTTTCTCAGGTTGGAAATGCTTTGTGAGCCTCCTTATTTTCTATATTCTCTTTTCTAAAGAGCAGCCTATTTTTCTAAAATATTTAGAATTTTTAATCCTAATTTATAAAAATATAAGTATAATGACTATTGCTACTAATTTGTAAAAAACAAAAACAAAAACCATATAGAGTACCAACCAAAATGGCTCTGTGGAAGAAGCACTATAGCTGAGTTCTCCTAACATTCCCCACTAAGAAACTTTAAAATGTAACTCAAATTGAATTCTGGAGAGGCTCACAGAGCTTCGGAGAGAGACATTTCTCTAGCTCAAGTGGTTGGAAAGAGATTTTTGTGACAATGGTGTGGGGACTGGTTGAGAGTGAATGTGGTGGCAATTCTAATTGAAAGTATTGGAGGTAACAAAAGCAACAGCATCAGTTTTGGAAGCACTCACACCAGAGACTGTAAGAGGCTCTGTCAACTGTTTAGAGACTACTCCATACTGCTGTGCTAGCATTAGGTGCAGGACATGGTGAAGTTTGGCAATCCCATTGCCTATATATATCTACCAGATGCCTATATCCTTACAATTACAGGGTACCATGAAGTATTTGCAATCACAAGGGAACAATAGTCCTGCAATGCACTATAGCTTGAGGTTGCAAGGGAGCAGGAACCACAAATCTCTGCAGATCATACCACTTAGTAGTTTTCCACCTCCACTTCCTTGAATTTCTGAAAACAGCAGTTTGAAAAATCCCTACCTTGGGAAAGGTTTAGCTTAAAGTCCAAAGTCAAGATATAGTCTAGGAAAAAGAGAACTTTTCCCCCATAAATAGCTACTGGGAAGATCAAGGCACAAACTCAGAAGAAATAATGTCTAAATGGTCACAACAAAACGTTAAAGAAAAATGTGAATTGGGTACAAAGCCAATAAGAATTCTTGAAAGTACTGAGAAATGATCTTTAAAATCGAATAATAGTGGTAGATGAAAAATTAAATAAAAAATTATGAAAAGCAATTAATAGCTTGGTAAAAGAGGCACAGAAAATACTGAAAAAAAAAATCAACTTGAGAAACAGATTTGACCAAATGACGAAAAAGGCACAAAAGCTCATTGAAAAAATTAATTCCGCAAGAATTAGAATTGGACAGGTGGAAGCTGAAGACTCCATGAAACATCAAGAAACAAAGTCAAAATATTTTTTCTTTTAAAAAAAAGGAAAGTAGGAAATATTTCATTGGAAAATCAACTGGCTTGGAATTTAGAGAGAAGAGAGATAATTTAATAATTATTAGAATACCTAAAAAACCATCATTTAAAGGGAGCCTAGAGATCATATTTCAAGACTTTTTAATGGAAAATTTCCCCAATAATTTACCTCCAGAGGGCAAAATAGAAGTTGAAAAATTCCACCAATTTCTACCTGAATGAGATCCCAAAATGAAAACTCCCAACTGCTAGGAAGATTATAGTCAAATTTCCTAACTCTTGTAAATGTTTTTATAGTGAAGAGGGAAATGGTGGAAGTAATTAATACTTAAGTTTCACTTTCAACTGAATTGGTTCAAAGAGAGAAAAATATTTATACGCACTTAGTTAGATATAGAAATTTCTCTTACTCAGCAGGGAAGTAGAAAGAAAAGGAAGTAAGAGAAAGAAGGATTAAAGGGAGGGCAAATAAGGAAGGCAGTAGTCAGAATAAAGTGGAAATTTGAAGAGGGACAGGGTAAAAAAAGAGTGAAAGATAAGTAGAAAAATAGAATGCACAGTTAGGAATCATAATTGTGCATATGAATGGGACACTCATCCATAAAACTGAAGCAAATAGTAGAATTAAAATCAGAATACAGCAATATGCTTAGAATAGATTTGAAAGAGACACACATAGTTAAAATAAAATGCTGTAGCAGAATGTATTATGCTTTTAACTGAGTTTAAAATGTCAGCAGTAGCATTCATGATTTCAGACAAAGCAAAGATAAAAATAGACCTTATGAAAAGAGATAGAGAAGTTACATCTTGCAAATGGCATCATAGTCAGTGGATTAAGATCAATGTTAAACATATACATCAAATAGCAAAGCATCAAATTTCTTAAAGGAAATGTTAAATGAGTCAGAGGATGAAAATAGACAGCAAAACTATTATATGTGTGTATGTATGTATATATAAACTTTCCCCCTTTTAGAGCTAGATAAATCTAATCATAAAATAAATAGGAAGTTAAGGAGATAAAATGAATTTTAGAAAATTTAGTTAGAATAGATTTCTGGAGAAAACTGAATAGGAATAGAAAGAAGTATTCCCTTTTCTCACATTTAGATGGCACCTTCACAAAAACTGCCAATGTATTAGTATGTAAAAATCTCAGAAACAAATGTAGAAAAGTAGAAATATCATATGGGCCTTTTCAGACTAGAATACAATAAAAAATTACATTCAATAAAGGGCATTGACTTCATATATTAAAAGTTAATTGGAAAGTAAATAATCTAATACTTAAGAATGAGTGAGCCAAATAATAAATCAGAGAAGAAACTAAAAAAATTCATTAAAGAGAACAACAACATTAAGGCAACATACTAAAATTTGTGAGATGTAGTCAAAGCAATACTTATGGGAAAAATTTATATATCTAAATTTTTAACCGTCAAAAAGAGAAAGAACAGATTAACAAATTGGACATGCAACTAAAGAAACTAGAAAAAGAACAAATTAACATTCTCAATTCAACATCAAAATGGAAATCCTAAAAGTCAAGGGAGAAATGAATAAAATTGAAAGTTCAAAAAGTTCCTTGAACTAATACATAAAACTAGGAGCCCATTTTATGAAATAATAAAAATAAAACAGTAAAATAGATAAATTATTGGCTAATTGTTTAAAAAAAGAAGAAAATCAAAGTACCAATATCAAAAGTGAAAAAGGTAACTACATCATTGGAGAAACCAAAATTAAAGAATTTATTAAATTATTTAATCCACTTTCATGCCAGTAAATAAATGTTGTGAATTTTTAAATCAATCTGTGAAATATGTGAATATTTATAAATATTTGAATTGCCTAGATTAACAGAAGAGGAAGTAGAATATTTTAAAAAACTATCTTAGAAAAAGAAATTAAATAAACCATAAGAAATAATCCCCAGGATTAGATGGATTCTACCAAATATTTAAAGAACAATTACCCATAATGCTATTTAAGCTATTTTAAAAAATAATTGGTAAAGTAGGAAACTCTCCAATTTCATTTTATAATGCAAATAAAATTTTAATGCCTAAAGCTGGAAGAACAAAAATAGAGAAAGAAAATAATAGGCCAATTTTTCTAATGAAGATTAATCCCCCAAATCTGAACAAAATACTGGCAAGGAGATAATAGCAACATATCATTAATACCACATACTATAATCAGGTGGTTTTATACCAGGAATGGAGGGCTGGGTCAATATAAAGAAAACTATGAGTTGACGACCTCGTTAACAAAAAACCCAAAAAATTATATGATAATATCAATAGATGCAGAAAAGGCTTTTGACAAAAGACAATACCCATTCCTAATAAAAATACTAGAGAATATAGAAATCAAAGTAACCTTTCTTAAAGTAAGCAACATTCATCTAAAACCAAGAGCAATCATTATCTGTAACAGGGATGAGTTAGAAACCTTCCCAATAAGATTATAGATATCATAAGATATCAGCAAGGATATCCATTATCCCCCTTATTATTTAATGTGCTAGAAATGCTAGTATAAGAAAAAAAAAGAAGTTGAATGGATTAAAATAGAAAATGAAAGAAAACATTTCACAACCTGGATTGAAGTTAAGTCAGTATTTTCTTCTCTTTTTTTAAATCCAAAATAGGCACACACATTTATACAATTATCTTGCTGCACAAGATAAATCAGATCAAAAAGCAAAAAAAAAAAATGAGAAAGAAAATAAAATTCAAGCAAACCATAAAAAAGCAAAATTCTATGTTGTAATCCACCCTTAGTTCCCAAAGTCCTTTCTCTGGGTGCATATGGCTCTATTCATCACAAGATCATTGGAACAGGCCTGAATCATCTCATTGTTGAAAAGAGCCACGTCCATCAAAATTGATCATCATGTAATCTTCTTGTTGCCATGTACAATGATCTGGTTCTGCTCACTTCACTTATCATCAGATCATGTAAGTCTCTCTAGCCTCTCTTAAATGATCCTGCTGATTGTTTCTTACAGAACAATAATTTTTAAAATTATTATTATATAATTATATATTGCATATATAATTATGTTATTAATTATTATTGTTTTCCATAACATTTATATACCATAACTTATTCAGCCATTCTCCAATTGATGCATCCATTTAGTTTCCAGTTTTTAGCCACTACAAAAAGGTCTGCCACAAATATTTTTGCACATGTGGGCCTCTTTCCATCCTTAAAGATCTCTTGGGGATATAAGCCCAGTAGAAATACTGCTGGAGCAAAGGGTATGTGCAGTTTGATAACTCTTTGGGTGTAGCTCCAAATTGCTCTCCAGAATGGATCAGTGCACAATTTCACCAAGTGTATTAGTGTTCCAGTTTTTCCACATCCCCTCCAACAGTTGTCATTATCTTTTTCTGCCATCTTAACCAATCTGAGAGGTGGTTAATGATATCTCAGATTTATCTGTTCAAGAGTGATTTAGAACACCTTTTCAAATGACTAGAAATGGTATCAATTTCTTCATCTGCAAATTGTCTGTTCATCACTTATCAATTGGAGAATGGCTTGAATTCTTATAAATTTGAGTCAGTTCTCTATATATTTTAGAAATGAGGCTTTTATCAGAATCTTTCAATGTAAAAATGTTTTCCCAGTTTATTACTTTCTTTTTAATCTTGTCTGCAATAGTTTTGTTTGTATAAAACCTTTTTAACTTAATATAATCAAAATTATCTATTTTGTGCTCAATAATGATCTCTGGTTCTTTGGTCATACATTTCTTCTCTAGATATCTGAGAGGTAAACTATTTTGTTCTTTGCTTATAATATCACTCTGTCTAAATCATGAACCCATTTCAATCTTATTTTGCTATATTGTGTTAGGTGTTGGTCAATGCCTAATTTCTTCCACACTGGTTTCCAAATTTCCCAGCAGTTTTTGTCAAATAGTGAGTTTTTATCCCAAAAGCTGGGGTCTTTGGGTTTGTCAAACACTAGATTACTATAGTCATTGCCTATTTTGTCCTGTGAATCTACCCTATTCCACTGATCAACTACTCTATTTTTAAGCTAGCACTAAATAGTTTTGATGACTGCTGCTTTATACTATAGTTTTAGGTCTGGCATAGCAGGGTCACCTTCATTTGCATTTTTTTCATTAATTTCCTTGAAATTCTTTAACTTTTGTTCTTCCAGATGAACTATGTTATTATTTTTCTAGATCTGTAAAATAATTTCTTGGGAGTTTGATATAGCTCAGTCAGTATTTTCACATATTTTTATTGATGATAATGCCATAGAATCTCATATAAATTAATAAACTTATCATAACCTCAATCTTGGAGTTTTCTAACAATTCTTTTCTTCTTTAGTAGTATAGTCATTACATAGATTTAAAAGGTGGAAGGAGGTCAGTTGAACATAGGCAAAATCAGAGGCAGAAAGATGGATGTGGTTTCCAAGATCATCTTAGGCCAAAGGCTATTTTTATTTTCATAACTCATTAGGAAAGGGGAATCTTTAAGTCATTTTCTAACATGTGTTTCTTTCCAAACTTTTTTTTTTCTTTTTTCCTGAGGTAGTTGGGGGTAAGTGACTTGCCCAGGGTCATACAGCTAGGAAGTGTTGTTTCTGAGGTCACATTTGAACTCAGGTCTTCCTGACTAAAGGGCTGGTGCCACCTAATTCTCCCCCCCCCAATTTTTTTTAAATAGACTTTTACTTCTTTATAACTCAACTAACTAGAAAGGGACCACTTGTTTAATGGAAGTTTGTACCATGAGGATGAATATAAACTGCTATACTGAACTTTCTACATGCTTGCTACATAGGACATGTGATATTTAACTACTCTTCAGTGAATTTAAATTGCTTGGTGATTTTGATATTTCCTGATAGCCCTAGATAGCTTAAAATATCTAGAAATATGAAGATAAATTGAAAAGAACAGCCTGCTTAGATATGATTATGCAATTTGCTGAGGTTTTTCTGTTCTATACTTAGTTCCTTCACTATATAGTTTTCTTGTATCATCAGTAGATTATACAGAATCTGTGTTGCAGGGGCATTATTCCCCTTTTATGTATAACTTTGAGAAAACTGTCAAAACACTTTTAAAAACCAATTACCAACTAAATTACCCAAACCTTTTAGACATCTAGGAAACAAAATCAATCTGAGTTTATAAAAAAAAATTGAATAAGTGGAAGAGATGATCTTATAATGTCAATTAGTTCATGGGTCCTGCAGTGAGCCAATTAATTGAAATTACAATCTATAGCCACATGTAAATGTAGAAATTACTGCCTGGTTTGTGCCAGAACATTTTGTTACATTAATTGGCTACTGAGTGATCAATGTGTTTAACCACAGCAACTCATGCAGGCCATCTATTAAAGTATAGAGAAGTTGTGTTCCGCATCAGTGAAGGAAGCACTGTCATGGGAAAAATCACAAATCTTTGAAACATTGAAGTAATTATCTCCTTCAGATATATGATATTGTGAGAAGGAAAAAAATACTCTGATGCTCTCTAGCACCTGTGGTAAAACTCTAACCCTTAACATGTTCTTACAATAAAAATACATTTTCTGTAGTAGAATATGAATTTACTATGGTAGAGGAGAAAGACCCACCAAGAAAGAGATAAAGTGCAACAGAGAGACAGGAAGAGTGACATAGAAACAATATATGTATAAATGAGAGAGAGGGAAAGAAAAATTTAAGAGAGAGAAATATGTGCATATACACTTTTATATATAAAGATATTGGAGATTAGCACATAAACTTTGTTGTCATATGTATCAACTATCAATAAATCCCCTCCCCCCCTAGAAAATTTTGATTGAGTTATACATTTGTAATTATATTTCCCTCAAATCCACCAGCATTCAAGGTCCCTTGAATTATAGTTGAAAAATCAGATTTAAAATGAAAATGGGTTAAATCATCCCAGTTTCAGTATTTTCTTTTTTATCAAAAGACACATTACTTCTCTTTCAGCTCTCCTTATGGTCCTTGTCACAACTGCATAGTTTTTAATCACTCATACATTCCGTGAGTTACTGTGCTGCTGCAACTTTAATAATGTGCTAGTTTGTTTGGAGGATCTCCCTGATAAAGACCTGACAATCTTTCAGGGGATGGTAAGGCACTCAAAATAAAGGATGCTCTCAGGGTCAAAGTAGTTTGGCATACTATTATTTTTCACACAGTATGAAGAACATTAAAATACTGATTTTTTTTCATCTTTTTCTTTTATCAAGTTTGTGATGAAAACCAAGGAGATTTGAAATTTGAAATTATTCTAGTGATAGTAACTACTATATATCATGAGAGTAAAGAAACATGTGACTAGTCCTTGTTCTAATCATAAGATTGTCAACTTGTCCTTTTCTATCAAGTTCTACGCTACATTCATGTCATTAATTTCTTATATAGCTCCTTTGCTATCAAAACAGAGAACATTCTTAAATAAAGCAAATATAACTATATCTGCTTTTATGCAATAGATGTATTCCTGAAAGGGTGTGGGTGTATGCACAAACACATATATAATTGTGGATTTGTAGGTGTGTATATCTATTTATATCTATACATATAGATATACACAAGTAACTATAGGTAAGTGTGTATGCCTGTGTATATATATATACATATACATATATGTACATATACATATAAACACATTCCAATCACAGGCTAAGGGTATTAGCTATTCAGCATATCTGTACCTCCTCAGTGATAGTCATGATATATTTTTCTATTATTTACATCAATTATTTCTTTTTTTGTGTTTTCTTTAAATGTATTTGTGAATATATAGCATGTCACAAACTTCTATAGATATTTTTATTATATTAAAATGCTAGAATATATAGTAAATAAATATGGATAATAACAATAAACAAGTACAGAGAGGAAGGTAGGAAGAAAGGAAAGAAGGAAGCAAAGGAATGAAGGAAGGAGAAAAGGAGAAAAAAGGGAAAGAAACTACAATTTCTGAAATTATTTTATTTTTCATTTCTTATAGCACAATTTTATTCTATTACAATCATATACCACAATTTGTTCAGCTATCTCCACTTGATGGGCATCCCCTGAGATTATAATTCTTTGTCTCCACAAAAAAAGAGCTTTAAATATTTTGTTACATATTGGTCTTTTTTCTTTTCCTTTGATCTCTTTGAGTTACAGGAGTATTGCTGGGTCAAAGGGTATGCAGAGTTTTATGACCCTTTGGGCATAGTTACAAATTGTTCTCCAGAAGTATACCTAATTTTTCAAATACCTTTCAACATTTGTCATTTTTCTTGTTAGCCAATCTGGTAGGCATGGAATAGTACCTGAAAGATGTTTTAATTTACATTTAAAAATATTTTAAAGCATTTTTTCATATGACAATTTATAACTTTGATTTTTTTCTTCTGAAAACTGTCTATTCATATTCTTTGACCATTTATGATTTGGAAAGTAGATCTTATTTTTATAACTGCCTCAGTTCCATATTTATTTAAGAAATGAGATTTTTATCAGAGAAATTTGCTATAATTTCCCTGTAGTTTCATGCTTTCTAATTTCAATTGAATTGCTTTGTTTGTGGAAAACTTTTTCAGTTTAATGTAATGAAAATTTTCTCTTTTAACCTCCTGTGACCCCTTTTTGTTTTATTTAGTCATGAACTTTTCCTTAATTCATAGATCTGAAGGTAATTTCTGCTTCCCTAATTTATTTATGATAACCCTCTTTGGGTGTAAATTGATGGGTTTGCAAAGAGTCAAAGATGATTAAAATCACAACAACAAAGACAAAATTATGCTTATGGTTTTCCTAATATCAAAGTAGTTCCATATTTCTGGTATAAATAACACTTTCTCATATGATCATTGTTGTAATCTCCTTGCTAATAATTTACTTAAAATTTGGGGTCTAAATTTTGTGAAACTGATCTATAGTTTCCTTTCTCAGATTTTGCTCTCCCTGCTATAGGATTAAAACCATATTTGTGTCATAGACAGCATTTGGAAGGACTGTTCTTTATTTTTTTTAAAATGGTTTTTGTAGTTTGTGAACAAATTGTTATTTACATGCTTGGTAGAATTAACTTGTAAATGGAACTCATATATTGCATATTCAACTTATTTTCCTAAAAATGTAATATAAAATATTATAAATATTAAAAATAAAATAAAAAATAGGCTTGCTTACATATCCTAGTCCTTCTTCTGTTAATCTGGGCAATTTGTATTTTTTTCAAATATTGATCTATTTCTGATAAGTTTTCAGTTTTATTGGCAATAAAGTTGGGCAAAACAACTCCTAGAAATTACTTTAATTTCATCTTAATAGGTTGTATATTCACCTTTTTGATTTTTGATTCTGGTACTTTAATTTTCTTCTTTTTAAAAAGTCAAATTAACCAATTGTTTATTTATTTATTTATTTATTTTTGATAAAATGAGTTCCAATTTCATTTATTAGTTGGCTGTTTTTATGTAAATTATATTAATCTCTTCTTTGATTTTTAGAATTTATATGTGGGTTTATAGATTTTAAATATGGTATTTTCTAGTTGTTGTTTCCTTTTAGTTGCATGCCCCAATTTGTCAGTTTTTTCTTTCTCTCTAAGTGTAATTTTTAAAAATACAAAACTTTTCCTAAATTCTGTGACATCTAGCTGGTGAAGTAGATAGGGTGCTGGATCTAGAGAACTGATTTTAAATCTAGCCTCAGATACTTGCAGTGTGATGCTGAGCAAGTCATTTAATCTCTGCCTTAATCCAGTTGAAAAAGAAATGGTAAAACACTTTTATCTTTGCCAAGAAAACTTATGAATAGTATGGTCCACAAGTATGCTTTCACAAAGACTTAAAAGTTACTTAACAAAAAAACTTTTTCGTCATGAAATTTTGGCATGTTGCTCATTGTTGTAAACTTTAGTGAAATAATTGTTTTTTTTTCCTATTTGCTTCTTAACACATTGTTTAGGATAATTAATCCAATTAATTTTTAGTGTATCTTTTCAAGGCCTTTTATTAAATGTAAGTTTTATTGCACCTTGGTTTGAAAAGGGTGCATTTAATATTTTTGCTTTCCTACATTTGTTTTTGAGGTTTGTATTGCCCAAATACATGGTTAATTTTTATAAAAGTACAATTATAGTTGAGAAAGAAATATTCCTCTCTATTCCCAGTCAAAATTCTTCATAGGTATGTCGTATCTTATATTCCTAGATTTCTATTTATTAGCTTCTTTCTTATGCATTTTATCTTAGGTCTTAGAGGTAAAAGTAGACATACCTCACTAATTTCATTTTATTGTCTATTTCTTTTTAAAATTAATAATTTTTCTTTCATTATTTGGATGCTATATCATTTGGTATATAAATATTTAATATTGATATTAATGCATTGTTCATTGTACCTTTTAGCAATATATCAGTTCCTTGCCTTTCTTTTTTAATTATGTCTACTTTTGTTTTCTGTTTATCTGGAATCATGGTTGCTAACCCTACCTTTTTTCTTGTATATATCAACTGAAGCATAATAGATTTTGCTCTAAACCCTTATTTTAACTTCACGTCAGTATTTCTGTTTTAGATATGTCTCTTGCAAACAACATATTTGTAATTTTGGTTTATAATCGATTCTACTATTGACTTCCATTTTATGGATGACATCTGTTTTTCTTTTGACACTACCTCCCTTATTCCTCCTTACTTTTTAATCACCTTTCTCCTTTTCTTTCATGTCTTCCTTGTTCTATTTCCCTGTTGAGAGAGGGAGAGAGAGACAGAGGGAAGAGAGAGAGACAGAATGGGGAGAATTGAGAGAGAAGGAATTAAGAGAGAGAAGTAGAAAGAGGAGAGGGAGAGAGGGGAGGAGAAAAGGAGAGTAAAAGGGAGGGAGCGAACATTATCTCACATAAAAGAGACATGCAAGGAATAGTGGTAATATTCCTAGGAGTTTTCACTTTGCCATCTCTTTAGATGAACTGCTAAATTTTTTCAATTTCTATGGTTCTAAGATATTGAGGAAGTTTTTCCTTATATTTAACTTGAAATACAGTATTTAGCCTCTTTTTTATTTTATCTTCCAGGTAGTTCAGTAATTGCTAAATTATTTCTCCTTGTTATATTTTCCTGTTCAATTTTTCCTATATTTCTTTTTTTCTTTTTGCTAAAGCAATTGGGGTTAAGTGACTTGCCCAGGATCACACAGCTAGGAAGTGTTAAGTGAGACCAGATTTGAACTTAAGTCAGGGCTGGTGCTCTTGACCATCTAGCTGTCCCTCAATTTTTCCTGTATTTCAATTTTATTGTTTTCTACTCTTTTCACTTTTTATTGTTTTGTTTGCAGTCTTGTAGTCATTAGCTTTCTATTTTTTTTTTATTTTAAGCTTTTTATTTGTATAACATATGTATGGGTAGTTCCCCAAACTTGATCTTTACAAAGCTTTCCAATACAAATTTTACCCCCAGGCCCCTCGATGGCAGGAAGTCCACTACATGTTAATAATGTTGAAATGCTTGAGAAGTTATGCAAGAAAAATCCTATCTACAAGAAAAAAAAAAGAATCAGAGAAAGGCAACACAATGCAAGCAAATGTCAATAGAGATCATGAAAATGTTACGCTGTGGTCCATATTTCATGTCCCTCTTTCTGGGTGTATATGGTTTTCTTCAGTGAACAACTGGAACTGGTTTGAGACAATTCTTTATTGCAGAGAGCCATGTCCATCAGAATTGATCATCATGTAATACTGTTGTTGCTGTGCATGATGATCT
>JAJPUD010001993.1:95662-116234 GCA_023553655.1 Myrmecobius fasciatus
CACTAGGACCACACTTTCAGCTGCTCTCAATCCACCCTTTATCAAAGGCAGACCTGCCAAAGCACCTGCCCGCAAGCAGAGCAAAGTGGCCCAAGCGTCTCCCAGGGACTTCCTGGCAGCCTAAAAGCTTCTGGTCCGTCCCAGCCCCGCACTTGCACCCCGGCTGCGCCCTGGCGTCTGAGCGCTCGATCCCCTGCCCGTCTAAAACTGACCTCAGAAGTTCTTTCAAAGTAGATATTTGATAGAAGTGCGTTGTAGTCCAAATGTTTGGTGAAGCCCTTACTCCAGAACCAGTTCAGAGGCTCAGTTTGGCTGTGTTTGAGGGAAGGTCTCAGGAGCTTACAGAGAACGCTGTCTGCAGTTTGACATCTTGGCTCCGCCCCCTGTAAAAGCTTTCTATGGTGAGAGCTCTCTTCTGCTTCTTACTCATGTTTTTGATTTAGAGGTCCGATTAAAGCAGGGGATCCTGCAGCCGTTTCAATTTGTCCTGAGGCAGTTCCCGTAGTTAACTTCTGGTGCGGTGCGGGGCTGGTTGGACTAGTTCCACGCTAGGTCCGAGCTCTCAGCTGCTCTCAATCCACCCTTTACCAAAGGCAGATCTGCCAAAGCACCTGCCCACAAGCAGAGCAAAGTGGCCCAAACATCTCTCAGGGACTTTCCGGGTGCTTAGAATCCGCCATGCTCTGTCCCAACCCTGGTCTCCGCCCGGCTGCTTGCTGCCGCCTGAGCACAGCAAGTGGCCGATCCCCTGCCCTTCTGAAACAGACCTGCTCTGAAGTTCTTTGGGTAATTTTTGATGGAATTGTGTTGTACTCCAAGTGTTTGAGGGAGCTTTCAGTCCAGAATCAGTTCAGAGGCTTAATTTGTTCTGGGTCTGAGGGAAGATCAGAGGAGCTCACAGAGAGTGGTGTCAGCACTCCTCCTTCTTGGCTCCGCCCCAGTCATTTTATCTGGGAATATGAATGAGATGAGCTCTCCCATAAAACGGAAACAGATAGCGATTGGATTAAAAGCCAGCATCCAACAATATGTCAAACACATTTAAAGCAGAAGAATACAAATAGAAGCTAAAGGCTAGAGTGGAATCTATTATGCTTAAGCTAAAGTAAAAAAGCAGGTGTAGCAATCCTGATCTGAGATAAAGCAAAAGCATAAAAAAGATCTGATTAAAAGAGTAAAAAACTACATCTTCCTAAAGGGTACCATAGATAATGAAGTGATATCAGTACTAAGCATATATGCACCAAGTGGTATAGCATCCAAATTCCTAGAGGAGAAACTAACAGAGATGCAAGGAGAAATAGACAGCAAAACTATACTAGTGGGGGATCTCAACCTCCCTCTTTCAGAACTAGAGAACTCGAACTACAAAATAAATAAGAAAAAAGTTAAGGAGGTAGATAGAATTTTAGGAAAGTTAAGTATGATAGATCTTTGGAAAAAATTGAATGGAGACAGAAAGTAATAAACTTTTTTTCTTAGGAGTACATGGAACCTATATTAAAATTGACCATGTATTAGGACATAAAATGAGATCTCAAAATAAAATGAAGAAAGGCAGAAACCATTAATGCATCTTTTCCAGATCATGATGCAATAAAATTATATGTGATAAAGGGCCAGAGAAAAATAGACCAAAAATTAAATGTAAACTAAATAATCTAATCCTAAAGAATGAGTGGGTGAAATAACAATCATATACACAATAATTCCATTCAAGAGAATAACAATAATGAGACAACATACCAAAATTTATGAGATACAACCAAAACAATTCCATGGAGGAGTTTCACATTTCTAAATATTTACTTGTACAAAATAGAGAAAGAGAAGATTAATGAATTTTGCGTATAAGTAAAAAAGCTAGAATGAGAACAAATTAAAAAATCATAATTAAATACCAGATTTGAAATTCTGAAAATAAAATGAGAGATAAGTAAAATTGAAAGTAAGAAAATATTAAACTAATAAGCAAAATTAAAATTGGTTTTATGAAAAAAACCTAACAAAATAGATAAGCTTTTAGTTAATTTGATTAGAAAAAGGAAAGAAGGAAATCAAATTATTAATATAAAAATGATAAGTTTGAACTTTCCAGCAATGAAGAGGAAATTAGATCAACATTTAGGAGCTGTTTTGCCAAACTATATGTCAATAAATCTAATAATCTAAGGGAACTGGATGAATACTTACAAAAATATAGGTTGCCCAGATTAACAGAGGAAGAAATAAATTATTTAAATAGTCTCATTTTAGAATAAAGAAATTGAAAAAAAAAACATTTAATCAATTCCTTAAGAAAAAAAACTCCAGGGTCAGATGGATTTAAATGTAAATTTTACCAAACATTTAAAGAACAATTTCAATACTATGCTAAATATTTGGAAAAATAGGGAAAGAAGGACTTCTATCAAATTCCTTTAATGACAAAGATATTGTATCTTTGATTGATATCTAAACCAGGTAGGGTCAAAGAAAATTATAGACCAATTTCCTTAATGAATATTGATTTCAAAATCTTAAAATATTGGCAAAGAGATTACAGCAAGTTATCCCTAAGATAAAATACCAGGAACGCATGGCTATTTCAATATTAGAAAAACTATTTGCATAATTGATTATATCAATAACCAAACTAACAGAAATCATATGATTATTTTAATAGATGCAGAAAAAGCATTTGACAAAATCCAACACCTTTTAAAAACACTAGAGTGTATAGGAATAAATGGCATTTTCCTTAAAAAGATCAATAGTATCTATTTAAAACCATCATATGTAATGGGGATAAACTAAAACCATTCTCAAGATTAGAGTTGCCCAGTATCACAATTTCTATTCAATATTGTAGTAGCAATGTTAGCTTTAGCAATAAGAGAAGAAAAAGAAATTAAAGGAATTAGAGTAGGTAATGAGGAAACCAAGTTATCACTCTTTGCAGATGATAGGATGGTATAATCAACTCTAAAGACTAAAAACAATTCACAACTTTAGCAAAGTTGCAGGATATAAAATAAATCCATATAAATCACCATCATTTTCATATGTTGCCAACAAAGTCCAGCAACAAGAAATACAAAGAGAGAATTTATTTAAAATAATTTTGAATAATATGAAATATTTGGGGATTCACCCTGCCAAGATAAAGTCAGGAACAATATGAACATAATTACACAACACTTTCCACACAAATAAAGTCAGATCTAATCAATTGGAAGAAAATCAAGTGCTCAAGGATAGATCAAGCTAATATAATGACAATTCTTCCTAATCTGCTTATTCAGTGCCATACCAATAAAATGCCCAAGACATTATTTACAGAGCTAGAAAAAATAATACATCTGGAAGAATGTATCTGGAAGCTATACCAGACTTAAAACTATATTATAAAGCAGCAGTCATCAAAACCATTTGGTACTAAGAAATAGAATAATGGACAAGTGGAATAGGTTAGATTCATGAGACACAGCAGTCAAAGACCATAGTAATCATGGGTTTTTTTTTTTTTGTTTTTGTTTTTTACATCCAGGGGTACTGATAAAGACTTCATTTCTAAGATATATAGAGAAACGACTCAAATTTATAAGAATTCAAGCCATTCTCCAAATGACAAATGTTCAAAGTATATGAACAGACAATTTTCAGATGAAAAAATTGAAACCATTTCTAATCACATTAAAAAACACTCTAAATCATTATTGATCAGAGAAATGTAACTAAAGGCACCTAAGCAGTACCACTACACACCTCTCAGATAGGCAAAGATGACAAGAAAATATACTGATAAATGTTAGAGGGGATGTGCAAAAACTGGGATACTAATACATTGTGGCTGGTGTCATTAGCTGATCCAAACATTGTGGAGAACAATATGGAACCCTAAAGGGCTATCAAACTGTATATCTAACAGTGTCTCCACTAGGTCTGTATTTAAAAAAATCATAGAAAAGGGAAAAGGACCAACATGTGCTAAAATGTTTGTAGTAGCCCTTTTTTTAGTGACTGGGTATTGGAAACTGAGTGTATGCCTATCGTTTGGAGAATAGCTGAATAAGTTATGGTATAAAATATTATGGAATGTTATTGTTCTATAAGAAACAATCAAAAATCAGCAGGATGATTTCAGAAATGCCTGGAGAGACATGAACTGGTGCTAAGTGAAGTGAGTAGAAACAAGAGAATATTGTACACAGAAACAATATTATATGATCAATTCTGATGGATGTGGCTCTTTTCAACAGCAAAATGATTCAGGCTAGCTCCAGTGGTCTTGTGATGGTGAAAGCCATCTGAACCCAGAGAGAGGACTATGGGCCTCAGTTTGGATCATAACATAGTACTTTTTACTTTTTTATTGTTTGCTTGCTTTTTTGTTTTCTTTCTCATTTTTTTTCCTTTTTGATCTTATTTTTCTTGTCCAGCATATATATGCACATATTTAACATATATTGGTTACTTGCCATCTAAGGGAGAGGGTAGGTAGAATGGAAGGAGAAAAAAAATTTGAAGCACAAATACCCATGTGAACTGATGCAAAGTACACAGTCTTGAAAGATCGTGCACAGCAACAGCGATATTGTATTGATAATCAAATGAAAGACGATGACTTTGAGCAATACAATGATCAAGATGATTCCAAAGGACTCATAATGAAAAAATGCGGTCTACCTCCAAAGAGAGAATTCATGAACTATGAGTGCTAATTGGATTATAATTTTCTTACTGTCTATTTTCTTCCTTTTTTTGAATATGGCTAATATGGAAATATATTTTATATGATTTCATAATTGATATCACCCACCCAATTTCTAGTTTTTTGTCACTACAAAAAGAACTGCTACAAATATTTTTGCACATCTGGGTCCTTTTTTATGATCTCTTTGGAATACATCAATTCATATTTTCCTTTGAAACTTTGCTTATAGATGTTTTTAGGTTATTGTCTTTTAAGTATGTGTACTGAGTTTCCCTTTCAGGCTAAAAACTTCATACATGCAGGTAGTATTATTGTTGTTTGCTTATTTTCCCAAGTAACTTCGTGAATTTGGACTTTATGCTAAATTTGAGTATTCCTGTCCTCTGCAATATTAGAAAGACAAAGGAGAGATGGCAACTGTAATGTTTTTCAGCCTTTAATTTCCTGTTATTTTCACAGCGAGGTGAAAGGGCCTATATGGTTTCAGTGCTTCAAAGGTGTTGTGATTTGGGGAGAAGTCTGCTGTTTTCCTCATCTGTGTTCTGGTGCTTCTTCAGGTAAGGTCCCTACTCTATGGCAATCATAACCTTTCTTTTGTTCTTGAACTGCAAATGGTACCCATATAGTATTCTTAACTCCCAAGTGTCCACAAACACTCCTTTTCCAATTTGAAACTGAGACCCCTATATGGTTAAGATTTCTACTCCCTTGTAATTGCTCCCTTATTTCCACTTTGGAACTCTAGCCTAGAACTGGACAATGGGCAAGGAAATTATCAAATGGCACTCTTTTTTGATTTCCAGTGCTAACCTAGGGGAATCTTGTAATAACTTTTTTTCCCTTATTTTATTTGAGAAAACAAAATAAGGAAAAAAAAACGAGGAAAGGAATTAAAAAAAAATCTAAATAAAAGAGAACATTGTCATATGCTCATCAGAGTATCAGGGAGGATTAAAAATATGTAACAACAAATTACAAAATGAAGGAAATATATATTAGTAGAAGACATTATATTCATGAATGTCTGTTTTTCTTTATTTCCTTATAAATTATTCTTTGGTTCTCTGCTAGGTATCTTATTTACTTTATTCTTTTTTCCCCTTTCATTCCTCCCACAATTCCCAAGGAAGCTACAGCTAAGAAAAGATATATTTATGTATACATATGTAGATATATACATACATACAGTTCTACACAACACCTTACATGCACACACATGTCTTTCCTATCCCTGCTGATACTTTGCTTAAATTGTGCTCCATAACTTAACTTGCTGTTATTTAACCTCTCCCTAAGGATCCCTCCCATATCTTCTTCCCTCATCCTTTGCTTCCCCATCTGCCCATCCTTCCCCTCTTATTTCTGTATTAGTTCAATAGTTTTTTTACTTTCAATTTTATTAATTTCCCCTTTTATTTCTAGAATTTCAAATTTGGTATTTGATTGGGGGTTTTTAATTTGTTCTTTTTCTAGCTTTTTTAGTTGCATGCCCAATACATTGAAAATTTGTAAGTTTGTTGAAGGTCCATTATTTTCTCATTCAAAATTATACATTATTAATTTTATGCAAATAAGCATCTAGAAATATAAAACTTCCCCTAAGAACTGCTTTGGCTGTATTGCATAAATTTTAGTATGTTGTCTCATTATTGTTATTTTCTTGGATAAAATTATTGATCGTGTTTATGATTTGTTGTTTCATCCACTTATTCTTTAGGATCAGGCTATTTAATTTCCAATTAATTTTTGCTCTGTTTTTTCCTGGCTTTTTTTACATGTAATTTTTATTGCAGCATGATATGAAAAAGATGCATTTACTATGTCTGCCTTTCTGCATTTGATTTTGAGGTTTTTATGCCCTAATATATGGTCAATTTTTAGGTAGGTTCCATGAACCACTGAGGGAAAATAAATAAATAAATTATATATATATACTCCTTTCTGTCTTCATTCAATTTTTCCAAAGGTCTATCATACCTAACTTTTTAAAAATTATATTTACCTCCTTAACTTCTTTCCTATTTATTTTGTAGTTCGATTTATCTAGGTCTGAGAGAACAGAACTATTACAGGTTTGCTTTCTATTTCTTCTTGCATCTCTCTTAACTTCACCTCTGGGAACTTGTATGTTGTGCCTATGTCACTTGGTGCATATATGTTTAGTATTTACATTACTTCATTACCTATGGTACCCTTTAGGAAGATGTAGTTTCCTTCCTTATCTGTTTTATTTAGATCTATTTTTGCTTTTGCTTGATCTGAGAGTAGGATCATTATCACTTTCTTTTTTTTTTTTTTTTGGTTCAGTTGAAGCATAATAGATTCTACTTCAGTCCTTTACTTTTACTCTCTATGCCCCCCTTATTTTTTATAGATTTTGGAGGGTGCTATAGCCTTCATGACATATATGTAGTGTTGTCTATTAAACCCATTCCTGATATGAATAGGTTTTCAGAATTGAATCTTCTTCCATCGTCTAATGACTCTGTCTATTCTTCCTCTGCACCTCATTTGTATAACGATTACTATTTTTACCTTAACTCTGCCGGTCTTTTTTTGAGCTACTCTGTTGTTGATGTTAATCTTAAACATTGTAAAAAAAAAAACAATGTAAACAATTTGTCCATGTTTAAACAGTTTGTTCATGTTGAGTTCCTTAAAATTGATCTTTAATATTGGCTCTTATATGTTCAATTTTCCATTAAGTTCAAGTTTGGTTGATAGAAAGTCCTGAAAATTTGTAAGTTTGTTGTAGGTCCATTATTTTGTCATTCAAAATTATAAATCATTAATTGGATACATAATTTTTGGCTACAGGCCTAGTTCTTTTGGTTGTCAATACATATGGTTCCAGAACCTTTTATTGTAGCTACTGATAAGTCTTGTTCAATTCCAGTTGTAGCTCCAGCATATTTGAATTGTTTTTTTTTTCTTGTTTCTTGCAAAATTTTCTCTTTGATCTTGGGGCTTTGAAATTTGGCAACAATATTCCTAGGCATTTTCCACACAGGATTTCCACACCAATTCTGGTGATTGGTGGATTTTTTTCTATTTCTTCTTTCCCCTCATGTTCTACAACTCCAGGACAATTTTCTTGGATTATTTTCTGCATTATTATGTCAAGGTTCTCTTTTTGGTCACAACTTTCTGGCAGTCCAATTTTTCTTATATTTTCTCTTCTAGATCTGTTCTCTAGATTTGTTGTTTTCCTTATAAAACATTTCACATTCTGTTTTATTTTCTCATTCTTTATAATCAGTTTTGTTATTTCTTGGTCTCTCATAGCTTCACTAGCTTCTCCTTGCCCCATTCTAAATTTTCAAAGAATTTTTTCATCTCTGAGATTCTGTATCTCTTTTTTAGTTGGTTAACTTTTTTTCATAATCTTAGATTGTAAGACTCTTAACTCGTGACTAAAGCTGTATAGGGCCCAGGTGAGGGTAACTATTTTTCCTTGATTTCAAGTAGTGATTTGCCATGTTGCCATTAGCTTCCAAGAGAGAGAGAACAATGAAAGGATCATAAAGTTTTCATAGAGCTACTAGAATAAAAGTTTTTAAAATTGAGAATGCTATTTTGGTTAAAGTAAATTTCTTTTTCTTTCCTTCTCTCTCCCCCATCATTGGCATAGGAGCTTATCGTGTACTAGTCATTTACTGTTGCTTTTGTCAAGTAGTTATTTGTTTCTATATTTTAAACAATCCTGGATTAAACGAACATATTATACTCTCATTTATGAAACTTGTCAGTTGCCAGGCTTTCTTAACATGTCACATAGACATCCTCTTAAAGAGAGATAATTGATTACAAGGCATTGAGAGGGATACAGTTTTTTTTTTTCTGGCTCTTAATACTTTTTATTTGCAAAACATATGTATGGGTAATTCCTAAACATTAACCCTTACAAAGCTTTCTGTTACAAATTTTTCCCCCCTATTCCCCACCCCTCCTCTAGATGGCAAGATATCCACTACATGTTAATTATGTTAGAATACTTAAGAAATAGAACATATGTATAGTTATTGCATCATTTTTTTGTGCAGGAGAAATCATATCGACAAGAAAGAATAATCCGATAAAGGAAATACAATGCAAGCAAACCTCAATAGAGAACATGAAAATGTTATGTTGTGGTCCACATTTCACATCCCTCTCTCTGGGTGTATATGGCCTTCTTCACCGAACAATTGGAACTGGTTTGAAGCATTTCATTGTTGAAGAGAGTCATGTCCATTAGAACTGATCCTCATATAGTATTGTTGTTGCCGTGAATAATGATCTCCTGGTTCTGCTCATTTCACTCAGCATCAGATCATGCAAGTCTCTCCAAGCCTCTCTGAAATCGTCCTGCTGGTTGTTTCTTACAGAGCAATAATATTCCATAACATCCATATACCATAATTTACTCAGCCATTCTCCAGTTGATGGCCATCCATTCAGTTTCCAGTTTCTAGCCACTACAAAAAGAGCTGCCACAAACATTCTTGCACATGTGGGGCCCTTTCCGAGAGGGATACAGTTTTTAACTAAACCAATGATATAGTCCATTTGTTTTCCTCCATGCCTGGCCTCAGGAAGACTGGCAGAATGACATAAAACAAAGGGACATTCTAGAAAAAGAGACATATCCAAAAACATAAAGGGAAAGAAAGCCAATAATATTGGCTCTTACCTGTCTCACCTTCCATATATTCTAATGCTATCTATAATCATTATGTTGAGGGTAGAGTTTCCAAATGCCCGAAGTGAAAATCTCATTTTTTATTTGCTTGTATATATTGGATACACACAGTTCTAGCATATAAAATGGAAGGTCATACAGCTGCAGCTCAGAACTGTTTTTCCATGCTCAATTGGTGCAGATGACCCTTTCAGATAAAATTGGTTTCTGTCACAACTTTCTTCCATATTTATATTAGTTATCAAATAATGTTTTATAATCATTTGCAAAGACACTTCATTATTCAATATATAGCACTGGTCAGTTTAATTCTTTTAATTCTCAAGGAGACAATGCTTTGCAAAATAAATTAAATAGTAAGAAAAAGTTTTGGCAGTGTAGCCAGCAGGTGTTGCCATCTGGCACAGGTTTAAACATTTAGAATTGAAAGCAAAACCTAAGGTAATAAACTCACTCTTCTGACTTTCACCCTCCCATTTGGCAAGTGGGAGAGGGAGATTTTCTTCAGACTACCTTTACCCTACCAGTCCCTGGCAGCAGATATGATCTTCCCTTGGTCCACTTTTCTATCTCCTTCCATCCGGGCCTAGAAATTCCCTGTATTATAAGCCATTTTAGAATTTGGTTTAATAGTGACTTCATTAGCCTAGGGATTTGTAGTAGCCACTATTCTTGGGGAAGGTTGCTGGTAGTGGAATAGATAGAATCTGAAGGCAAAAGTGAGCCCATCTCCTTCCTAGCCATGTGACCCTAATCAAGTGACATAACTTCTACTTCAGTTTCCTTAATTGTAAAAAGGAGATTACAATGCTACTCATCCCAGTGGCTTGTGAGGATCAAAGGAGATATTTGCAAAATGCTTATTTAGTGCTGTGCCTGACACATAATTGGTACTTAATAAGTACTTGTTTCCTCCCCCTCCCCTTCTCCTACTTCTATATATTTTCAGCATTTTTTTCACTTCCTCCCCTTACTCCATCAAACACCACACATAATTAATATTCAGACTTACCTTGCAAGAAAATTTCAATTAATAATAGTTTTATGTCCTAGGTAAGATGTAACTTTGTAAAGCAGAATTTACAAATCAGAAGGAAAAACAGCTATTAGACAAACTTTTGACTAATTGCCTTTTTTTTTCTCAATTAGGGAGAATGGCCGATAAAACACTGAAGCACTTCACTGTTTCTCATGGAGAAAGCAATTGTTAGTCAATCAGGAAGTTGACTAGGCAAATATGTTTTGGTTCTTAAAATTGCCACTTTAATCCTGTATCTTGATCCTGTTTCAAAACATGTCTTCTGCCCGTTTGATTTGGTTGCTTTCTCCTTTATCAGTCTGCTTTTATAACTGTCTCTCTCTAAAATGGAAAACCAAAAATAATTCTTCTCTTCTCTACTTAAGTGTAGTTCAAAAAGTCCCAAATAATACAGAAATCAATTCTTACCTCTCAGTTCATGAAACCCAGTACTTCTAGGGTTGTGGGGCTTAGGAAAAGTGATGTTGGTTTGGTATTACAGTTACAGATATAGATATGTTTCAGAATATTTTTGGGGGGATAAGGGGAAATCAAAATAATACCTGATTACTTTCATCTCATATAATCTTAGGTGTAAAGATTGCATTTAGTTGAATGATCCTGCATAGTAGCTGTCTTACTGAATATTGGAATAATAATCATTATCAATATTATGAGTCTTGAATATGTACTAAATTCATGACAGATAATTGTGATTTAGAATGGTCAGAGCATCCTTCTTTCTGTCATTACCTGACTATTGTTTAGGTTATTAGTATTTATACAAACATGGAAAGAGTATATGGAAATAAAATTACATGCCAGCTTTGTCATGCATGTTTTTTTTTTCCTTCTCTCCAATTTTGAAAATTGTATTCCATTTGAAGTATCTTGGTATAGTGTATAGAACTAACTTTGAAGTCAGGAAGAGCTGGGTTTAAGTCCTATCTTTGACACATATTAGTTGTGTGAATTAATCAAGTAACTATCCTCCAGAAGACTTTATTATTCTAAGTTGAAGAGAAGAAATTGATCTTCATTGATAGAAGTTCACTTATTCGGATTTCAAGTTTCAGTTCAATAGTAAAATATTTTAAAAACACTAAAGAAAACAACTATTCCCAAATACAGGCACTGTATAATATTCTATTAAACATAAAAAGTATGATTAGCTTGATTGACAAAATTGGATTTATTACATGAAGTGTAATTGTGCTTAGTATAGTGCCTAATACATAGTAGGCTAGTTGACTGAGTTAAGTGAATGACTTGGTAATGACAAGGTTTGAATCTTCCCATGTATCTCTTTAATTTTTCTCCTCCTTACCTTTCTTAATGTCACCGTTCATGCGTATTACATCTTCAAGCAAGCATCAATGGGTCTCTTTCTTCATTCTCTTCCTCTTTGGATTCATTCAACATGTTGCTTCCTAGTTAATGTTAATACACAGCTGATACTGGCACTATATTACTTAAATTCTCTAGAGACTTTCCATTGCCTATCTAATGAAATAGAGATTTCACTTTGCATTCAAGATTCCATACAATCTAGCTTCAACCTATTTCTATTGTCTCACACTTTTTCCTTAGCCCATTTTCATACCCCTCTACAGAAATATATATATGTGTATATATATTGTATATATATACATATATATACACATACACATATACATGCATACATATATATGAATCATTCCCATGAGCTTTTGTAAAGCTTTTAAAAAAATTCTCAGCACCTTTCCTTAGGCATGTGGAATGTCTGCTCTCTCTCCTAAACTCTACCTTGTGTATTGAATTGTAACATGTGACATCATTTTTCCCTAGTGAAAATAGTTTAAGGAAGGAGGAAGGTTACATCTCTACTTATTGACTATGCTTTTTTGTAGTCTGCATACAAATATATGTGTATGTTTCTCTCTATATATATGTATGCATGCATGCATATGTATGTGTGATGGGGATGCTGCAGAAGCAACCAGACTGTAATTCCTAAATTTTCTACAGACTAAAAGTGAGGATATTTGATAAGTAGTGGTGTCCTTTCTCCCCCCTTTGTGGAACCATTGTCACTGTGGAAAAAATGGTGACATCACATATTCCAAATTAGCAATTTAATATACAAAGAAATTCACCTATTATAGGTAGGGTACTGAGCAATTAAAAAAAAAAAAAAACTTTATATCAGTCCTATGTCTGTATCAGCATCCTATCCACCTCTGTCCCTAGTTTATTGCATACCTAAAATTTTGATGTAAAAATAGCAAGAGAAATCATTTGTGATTCAGATTTGCTCAGAGAAGTTTATCTGTGAGTTCTGAGGTAAGGTTTATCTGTAAATTCTGAGTCTCCACCTTCTTTGATTATATTCAGTCAGTATTTATCTCCTTCAGGTCCTATTTATTAGGATTGCTCAAACTTTCCTTAGTTTAGGCCCAGGAATTCATTGGTGTGGTCTAAAACAACTGGTCTGCAAAATTGAGAGTAATTGTCATTGTTGCAGCTGTGTGTGTGTGTGTGTGTGTGTGTGTGTGTGTGTGTGTGCGCGCGCCTATGCATGTAGGTATGCACTCACCAATGAAATTTACATTAATCTCTTAAACAAAGGAGTATGATTTTATTATCTAAAATGATGGTGACTCTTTGCCCTTGAACTGGTAACAGATTCATTTATATAATAATGATTTGCCTAATATGAATTAAATCAAACCGATTTTCCTACTTTGCTGATACAAGTTCAAGTTTAAAATGCATTTCTTCTAAGTACTACTGTCTTTAAGAAAGAGGATATTTTTTCATAGTCTCTTCTATGTCCACTGTTCAGCAATTTTTTGATACCTTTTTTGTCTCTTCATTCTCATATATTATCCTTCCACATTAACTTAAGATAGTATTTCAAGAAGTAGCAGAAATTCAGCAGTTTCTTTTTTTTCCCCCTTCCAAGCAATGAGGAAAAAAAAAAAATCCAACACCATTGTGTGATGAGTTAAGCATTTTCTTTAAGGTTTCTTTTTATCTCGAGTAGAACCTTTACAACTTGAAAGCAGAGCAGAAACTCAGTATTCTTAGTTTGAATAATCCAAGCACATTATTTGCATTTTCTCTAGCAGAAGTGAAAAAATATACTTTTCATGAGTTGGAGAATGTGGTTTAGTATTTTGAAATTAATTATAATTTTAGATATAGTTATAAAAGTGATAATAGTCTTACAAGGATTAACTATAGCCTAGCTTATTAGACTTTTAATTTTTTCCCCATTATTGAACAATTCTAGAAATTTTAGCCCTTACTTTAGAATGTAGATGGCTTGTTTACTAGAAGTTGGGTAAGATAAGGTACATATGTCAACTGATTTATTTCCTCTGAACTACCATTAAAGTAAATGTGGATTTTTGCATGAAATATAAACTTTTATTTTGAAAATTATATATGGAGGATTTTATATTCATTTTCATAAAATTTCTCTCTCAATAATTAGGATTTTCTAAGTCATGATATCTAAGAAATTTTTAAAAATTACCTCAAAAATAAAAAAAAAATCTTTTATTATGGGCTAATGAAGACACATGTTCATGTAAAATTAGAAAGTGTTTAATACCTAAATTAACTTCTCAACTGAGGAAATCAGGTGCTATTATCTCCATTTTACAGGTTAGGAAACTGAGACAGAGGTTAAGTAACTTGCACAGCGTTATAAAGCTAGTAAGTGGCTAAGGATTGATTTGAATTTATATCTTTCTAACTCAAGATCCAGCACTTTATCTACTTGATCTTTGTGAGAATGTTTGACCTGTAAAATGAGGCACTAAGTGTGTATTTGTGTGTATATATTTATGTGTATGTTATACATATGTACACATATGTCATCTTTTCTAATTCTAAAATTCATAATTCGATAATTTTAACATAAATTATTCACATAAAAAAACTGAAAAATCTGATGTGGGTTGTTGTGGGGATGCTGTTCAGCATTCTGATATCATAGGAGAATGGTAATGATCTGAAATTCTATGAGTTTCTGAATTCATTAAATTTTGCATATTGATGCATTTCTGAAAATAATGAACCCTAGGAAAGTATTATCTTGTTGATCACCTGACTTTTTTCCTCCTCTTGCCTAATATAGAACAATTTCAAACCTAAATTTTAGGACATTCAGATATATGTATCACTTTTACTTCAAGGTTTTCTTATGACACTACTAATATAGAAAATCTAAAACCCATAGACTTTTAAGAGCCAAAAGAGATCTTAGCCACTATCTAATCCAATCTGTGTATTAAATATATTGAAAACTGAAATCCAGAGATATGCATTAAGTTGCCCAAAGTTATTTTAGAGGTGATAGGATTAATAGTAAAATCCATGTTTCCTAACTCCAGTGGAATATGTCATCCACATATAAAATATCAAATAGCCAGTTTAAGTTTAATATCTTCATCTTTTAGCTAAGTATTCACTCTAAACATTCTTATTCTCCAAAAATATTTTAATATGTTACAAGTAATTTCAAAAATTAAATTTGTTGCCTTCTTATTATATTACATTTCTATATTTTTTATTTTAACACAAAAAACATGGAGACCAGTTTGTAGCTTAATAGATTCAATCAGCAAGCTTTTATTAGGTGAAATAACACCAAACACTTGAAAATATTCTGTGTTTGAGTATTTGGCTAGATTTTAGGGAAACAAAGATAAAAAATGTAAATAGTCCCTGCCCTCGAAGTACTATCAATCTAATAAAGAGAAGAAATGTTTACACCAGTAAATAAATCCAAAATCTTTGGGGTACATGAGATGTCAAAGAATACTAACACCTCTGTCATGAGGACTTGTTGAGCTCTTTTCAGGACTGCTCAATCTACCTTTTGTATTTACCTGATACTAAATTCTCATAAGAAGATGTAGCATGTGCCACGGACGCAACCCCAGTGAAATCATCTCAGCTGACAGACTAAAACAAGTTGAAGCAACTGGTGGTCCTTAAATCCAAGTGAATAAGGCAGATGTCTATTCCAAGCATGTGAAGACATTTTCCAGTAGAATGGATGGATGAGAACAGCTCCAATAGTGTGAAGGTGGATGAAGCATGTTTAATAGAGTGCTTATAACTTGGTCAGACATCGAAGTTGTCAAAGTCATCCAAGGTATTGCTGGATACCTTGACTTTTGTCCTGCCCCTGGACTTTGGTGATTCTGGAAGAAAGAATGAGGCTGATGACTTTGCACACCTGTGTCTCTTGAATAAATCAACATATCATTAGTGTTGTCATTGGTCTTCTTCAAAAAAGAAGGATGAAGAACAGCTAGATGGTACAGTGGATAGAATACCGGCCCTGAAATTAGGAAGACTTGAGTTCAAATACGGCCTCAGACACTTAACAGTAGCCATGTGACTCTGGGCAAGTCACTTAACTCCAATTTCTTTGCAAAAACGAAGCTAAAACAAAAAGGAAAAATGAACAACAATTAAATTTCTACCTAGTAAATACAAATTAATTTCAATAGGTAGGAATTAAGCGCAGTGCTGCTTCACTCTAGTGTTCAAGAAAGGTCTCATGCATGACATAATTCCTGACCCAATATAAGAATTTGAAGAGTTAGAGATGAGATAGAAGAAAATGCCATGTATAGAAGATAGCTTATGCGAGAACCGTCTCTCATATACAGGGAAGAGTAAAAAGGTCAGTTTGGCTGGAAGGTAGATGAAAATGTGAGAAAGAGTAGTGTGGAATCAATGTGGAAAAGATGGACTGAGAGATTGTAGAAGGGTTTGAAATTTGGGCATCCTTCAGTTGTGGAATCTTAAAACTTGCCTTTTTGGTATCTAGATATTGTTATTTCATCATATGCACTTAGCATATAAGCTTGTTTATCTTAGATCTTGCTATTTATAATTTTTTTCTGATGTATATAGTATGTCAACATAATGAGTTTGGACCTGAGATTTAATTTGTATATATATGGAACTCTAAATGTGGGAATTCATCTTATAGACCAATAATTTCTCTGCTTCTTTTTAAACAGTTTTAAACAAGTGACTAGGATGCTAAAAAGTTAGGTGACTTGCTTAGGGTCTCATCCAATATGCAACAGATATAAGACTTGAATCCAGTGCTTCCTACCTCCAAGGCTCATTCCTCATCCCCTATGCCATGCTGCCTCTCTCTTCAAAGTGGTTTAATGTTGCCTTTCCCTGTGTCTCTCCATATACCTATTGGATCCAAGTCAATCATTTAATCTATGTGACATGTCACTTGGTAGTATATTTTTGGAAATTGTTTCCTCAAGAGCTTCAGTGGAAGCAGCCAACCTGAGATATTGACTCCAGAAAAAGCTGACAGCTTAGTCTCTGTATTGATTCCAAACAAATCCAAGTACGGCTCACTACCACAGTCTTTTAAGTGGCCACTGCCAAGGTTATATACATTGTCTTTGTAAGCTATTTATGACTGGGATAAAAACTTATTTTCTTCTTTTTAGCCTGTACATATTTTTGGTGTCTCAGATTATGTCAAAAGCTTTTCAAAAAGTTTTTTTTCCTATGTAATATCCTGGTATTCTTTTTTCCTCTTTCTACTTTATATGAAACAGGATGATTTGTGTTTCAGTCTGCTACATTTTGTAGGATATTATATCAAAACAAAACCTCAATTTGAAATTATAGAATTCAGAGCTGTAAGAGAACTTGGAGATCACCTAGAGTAGTCATCTCATTTTACAGATGATTCAATTGAGGCTCAATGAAATTGTGCTTTAACAGAGGTCATGACTACAGGCATTACATTGATGTCAAACACTGTGCTAAGCCCTGGAAGCCCTGGCTATTGGCAGAGTCAAGATGCTCAATTTATTTTCCTTTCTACTATACCACAGTGACCCTCTTTATTTTTTTTAAAAGAATATAGATTAAAAAAAAACTATAATTCGGGGCAGCTAGGTGGTGCAATGGATAGAGCAGCAGCCCTGAAGTCAGGAGGACCTGAGTTCAAATTTGGTCTCAGACACTTAATACTTCCTAGCTGTGTGACCCTGGGCAAGTCACTTAATCCCAATTGCCTCAGCAAAAAAACAAAAACACAAAAAACCCCTATAATTCAAAAAAGCAAAATAAGATTATTTTAATCATCTATGGGGAAAATGTTGATATATTAAGTAAAACAACAATAAAATAGGTAAGTTGTAATTCTACCATAATACAAGCAACATCATTTTAAATTTGAAAATTGTCAACTACATAGCAACTATAGAATCTCAGTCAGCAGGGATCTAAGAGGCTATCTGTCTAGTTTGATGTACTTCACCTAGAATCTTGTATATAACATCTCCCCTTTGACTTTACTCTATGCCTTACTCATGTCTAAATTCATTCTTGTAGTCACTAAAACTTTCCTGACCATCAGCACTGTCCTGGACTTTTCATCATCTTTTTCATATCTTAACACTAATGAATCAGTACAACATAGTCTGCTCTCTGCTTTTGAATACTTTGTCCTTGTTTGAATCCCACTCAATCTTTTCTAATTCTGAGCCTTAGAAAACCTTCCACTACTACCTGCAGAGATTCTACTCTTAAGCTGTGGAATTTTGCTGTAAGAAATCTTATAAGTATACTGACTGGAAATACTGTGAATTTATACTGTCTAATCTTAACCAGGGCATCACTGTTCCATGAGAATCCTCATGGATTGTTCCCTGTGGCAAACTGATTCAACCTTCTCTTTCTCCTAGTTATCTATAGCTATTCCTACCATTTCTATCACATGGTAATAATTTACCAAGAAATTTGACATGCTTCCTTTTCTTTCCATTTGTCTATATCAAATATTCTCAGTATTTTCATCAATTTTATTTTCCTTTAATCTGAGTGGAAGAGGGGATTATTCTCAATATCAAGGCCAATATCTCTACTTTTGTACTCTTGTGTCCATCTTCTTCCAACTTTTTGATGGGAGAAACTTGCCCTCACCTATTCTATCTTTCTTACAATCATTTATATTTGTCTCTTCCCTCAAACCATCATGCTATATATTTTTCTATTCTTTAATTGACAAAAATCTTAGAAATAAACTTCCTACAGCCATAATAAGTTAATGCTATTTTCATCACCACAATGTAAGACAGAAATCCCAAGTTGTATTGGAATTTTCAGTTTTTAGAAAACCTACATATTCTAGCTGATCACCTTGATGATCCCCATTAACTGAGTTATATTTGAACCTGAAAGAGACTGTTAGAGGTCAATAACTACAACTTCCTCATTCTACACATAAGAAAATTGAGTTCCATTGAGCCAACGTAACTTGCTAAGGTCTATGCAGGTAGTAAGTATGAACTGGAAATTCTACACACTATTCATTTCATAGGAAAAACTTCTCTATTAGTCTACAAGTAGGTTTGTCTTCACTTTAGAGTCAAGAAATTAAATTAATTGAACTCTTCTGCTATAAATGTTCACTATTAATCTTTCCCCCCTTTTATTTAGAAGTTTTTATGACATCACTTTGTGTTTTCAGTCTCCTTGATATGATAATTTGGCTGATGTTTTTCCTCCTCATTTCTTTGTCATAATCCCTCTGGGAGAGGAATGTATTTGGAAATGAAGATTATGTATAATTACATTTATGTGACTTTTTTAAAAAAATCATTAAATGTTGTTCATTTTATGAGTACTCAGATAGCACTTCAACCTTGTTACTTCTTCAGGGTTTCTTATTTCTTCCAATGTCCCTATTATTCACTTCATCTCAAATGTTTAAAGGATTATATTTATCTTTTCCATTTTTCATCACTTCCTACATTTAATCCCTTAAAGTACAAATACAAAATCCTACCTTTCAATATGCCTAACATCCTTTTTCCTCTATCTTCAGAACCACCATCCAAGTGAAGGCCCATATTGCCATCTCTTGAGATTATTGCAACACCCATTCTAATGTTTTCTTTACTTCTATTCATACCTTAATCCTTGTAATCTATCTTTACATTGTTGCCATATTGTTTTTCTTATTCATGAATTCAGTCACATCAGTCATCTACTCAAAAACTTAAATGACTCCCTCTTTTCCAATTTCCAAACCAATTTCAAATGCCTGGTATTCAAAAATTTCTAATCTTTTTCAGCTTAATTCCACTTAATATGCTGTATGCTTCCAGGAGAAATTAATAACAACAAACCATCACTTCTTTCCTCTTTACTATAAAAATACTATATTTTCCCACTCCTATGTCTTAGTTTACACTGTTGCTAATGCCTGATATATTCAAATTATTTAAGTCTTTACCTAGATACTGATGTATACTTAGCTGTTCCCTTCACTACTTTGGTGCAGATCATGGATCTTATATTGTTAATGAAACTGTTCATCTATGAGTCTACTTAGCACACAGGAGTTCTTGTCATTAGTTTAATATCTCTGAGTTTCCAGTGTAATTCTTGGTTTAACTTTCTGCTGTTTTTCATTCTTATTCCATGACTAGACAACCTACTTTTCTGATTACATATGTTATTAATAATGTATTTACTATTAATAACCATAGCTAGCTTTTTATACCTTTGTAAAGTTTACAACACTTCATATTCACAATTACCATTTTAAATCTAGGTTTTCTTACATTCAAATCTAGTACTTCATCCATTATACTGTTCTTATTAAGGATATATTTTATTGTTGAAGTGTCCTCAAGCTGTATTTATTTATGAAACTTTTCATTAGCTTGAAAGCACATTTAGGGGATTCCATCCTTCCCTGTAGAATAATTTCTTTCTTTTAGAGAACAACAAAGCTTTTTTGCCTAAAGCTCCATCAACTATATATAGCAGAAGATGAGATAGAATGACATACTAATGCCAATTACATCTTTATCCTTGAATTTCTATACTTTTCTCTATTACTAATCTTTTCTTTTTCCTCCTCTGATATTAACTAAATTATTTTTCATTTGAAAGTACATGCAGATTTATTTTTCTTTATTTGCTTTTGGACTACAAACAGCTATTTCTTCTTTAGGGTATTCACCTCCTTCTTCAGAAAAAAAATCATTTTTCCCCTAAAAGTTCTTACTGTCCTTGCTCTGTTCTGCTCTACACTATTTTTCTCTCTCTCTCGCTCTCTCTGTCTCTGTCTTTCTCTCTCTCTCTCTCTCTCTCTCTCTCTCTCTCTCTCTCTCTCTCT